>VYZW01049571.1:0-263304 GCA_013401315.1 Balaeniceps rex
GGGAAGTTGGTGGGGTTTGGCCCGGAGTGGTTCTCCCTTTGCCCCCTCCCTGGGTGTCTGGTTGGCTGCGGTGCTACGTGGGTGCTGGCAGGGGAAACTGAGGCACGGCAGTGCGTGGCCCGGAGCGTGAGACTTGGAGGCACTGAAGGTGGATGAGCAATTTTGGGGTCACACCTTCAGCCCAGCTGAGGTCGGGGTAGGTCCCGCACCGACATGGGAAGGGGCTTAATTTTGTGTGTGGTTTTTAACCTCGGCCGGCACCGTGCAGCTGGCTGAAGGGCGGGTGAAGGTGGGTTTCGTGGCCTGAGGTGGGCAGGTTTGTGGTCAGGCAGGCAGCTGCCCACGGGCTGCGTGATGTGGTGCGTTCAGGTGGGATCCGCTCTGGGTCAACACAGGTGGCCGAGCTGGCCTCAAGCAATGCGCTCACAAGTCATCGGATCCCGTTAGCAGCTGCATCCCTGGCTCTGAGCCGGGATCGCCTGGCCGTCGGACGCTGCTGGGCACATGTGGATTTTGGGGCTGAACTGTGGAGCCACGGAGGATCCCCCAGTTTGGGGTGGAAGTATTTTAATTTTTTAAGAAGTTTTAATCCCATGGGAGGCAGCAGCTCTTTGCTGACTATCCTGGTGTCTCCCCCGGGAAGGAAGGGGAGCAGTCCCCAGGCAAGGTCCCGCCTGGACCCCAAGGTGATGGATGAGTGTCGGATGGGGAGCACAAGCCAAGGCAGCGCCTGAGACGGGCAGAGCCGGTTCTGCCCTGCTCGACACAAGGACGATGCCTGTTCCTGGGGCTCCAGGAAAGGTTCGGGTCAGTTGAGGAAAGTCCAGGCTATAGAAATGAGAATGATTGAAGGACCAAGGACACACAAAGACAAGTTGAAAACCCAGAGGCTGCTCAGCCTGGAGACAGGGAGATGTGGGACTGGCCTGCGAGCGCTCGGAGGCTGCAAGGGCGAGGGGCAGCTTTGGATGCCACGGCGAGCAGGGGCAGGGGATGGGCACGGGCTCAAAAATCACTAGCAGGAAAGACTTTGAAGTGCTGGAACGCAATTGTTCCCTGGCTACGGCACCTCGATCACCGTGTCTTTGGGGACAGGGAGACAAATGCCTCTAGGAGCTGGGTTAAAGCGAGTTGATGCACTTGAGTCATTCCTGCCTTCTGTGCTGGAAATCTCCCTGTATCTCTGCCCCCCACCCCAAAACTGAGCGAAGCTGGGGATGAGCTCTTGCAGAAAGGGGATCCTCAGCTCTGACTGCTTAGAACGTGAGCTCAAAAGCTATCTGCAGAAAAACCCTGCAAAGGGCTTACCTGAAGGGTGGATTTTCCTTTACCCCACACCATTGCTTCCAGATACAAAATGCAACCGCAGCATCCGAGCCTGCAGCCCCATGGCTGACGTCGGAGTGTCCCTGGGGCCACGAGCCCCCCCATCCTCTGCACGGCCACCCAAGCCCCCCTGCACGTGGCTGCCAGACCCGCCGGCAGCGAGATCCTCTCCTCTCCCCCTTCCCCCTCTCCCCGTCTGCCGCCACTGCTTCAAATCAGGCTGGAAAGGTTAGAGACGGAGGATGAATTTAAAGTGATTACAATCACCTTTTAGACAAACAACTCCATCAAATATTAACGGAATGGAAAGTATGAATGACTCAAAGCCGTGTTGCCCTCCAGGCTGTGCAGCCGGAGGAGTTTGCTTCGCCGGGGCTCTGGGGGCTTTTGGCAGCACTGGCTGTGCAGGGAGGGGGTGAGGGCCCTGAGCTTTGGGGTGATAACAGCCACTTTCGGGTGTTTTGCACCCCAGCAGCTGCATCCTGAGTTATTCCCCCAATCTGGGCAGCCTGGCTCTTGTCTCTGCCATGGCGGGGAGCAGATGATGCTCGGGGAGGGCAGAAGACGGTGGCTGGCCCTTGGCAGGGCTCCAGGGACACCTATAGGGGCACCCAATGGTGAGGAGTCCCAGCGCCGAATCGCCTCTGGCATGAAGCCGCAGCTCCGGTTTGCCTTTGAACCTGGCTCTTCCCAGCTGTGTTGAAAGAGGCAGTGAGCAGCCAAATTCCCTTCTTCAGGCTGGGTGGCCTTTGGCAATTCCCCTTGCACCCCCGTAGCTGCCTTGGGGGCACGAAGTCCCAGCAGGACCCCACCAGCCCTTGCATGGCAGCTCCACTGCCGCGGGAGCAGGGCTTGCCGTGGCCTGGAGCAGCCCTGGCTTCTTGCTCTCCCCTTTCTCTGCTCCCTTTCACCCATTAGATGTTTATCAGAGAGAAACCCGACTGTATCCAGCATCCCCAGATCGATGGCACCTTCTCAATGGCTGCCACATGGCACGACGAGAGCGAGGCTGGTCCCGGCTTCCCCTTCCGCAGGGATTTCACCTTTCTGCCTCCCCCTCCCTCCTCCTGCTTTGGGGGGGCTTTTGCCAGCTCTGTGGTTTGTGGGGTCTCTGGGGTGTCCCCTGGGGATGCTCTGTTTTGGGGGAGCATTGGAGAAGTTTGACTTGGGGGGGGGGCGGGGGTTGAATCCTGAGTCCCCCCAAGGGATCTGCAGGTTGGACGCAGAGATGGGAGGGCAGGATCGCATCTGGGGAGGTTTGCTCCGCTGCTGCCGTCTGACTGCGTCCAAGCTGTGATGCAGAGGACAAGGGACACCAGCTGCTGGGTCCCCTCGTCCCCTTAGACTGGCACCGTGTGCCGGGTTTGGCAGCGCTCAGCCTCTCCATCCCGCCCCGCCTGAGGGACACCCCAGGGTTTTCTCCCTGTCCCTTAGCTCCAGGTCCCGCGGTCCTCAGCAGCAGCATTACATGAGTGGGGTTTCGATGAGCTGACGGTTTTGGGGTCATTATCCCCTGCCGGTCCTGTCTGCCTCCCCATCCCCTGCCCATCCACCGTGGCTGCCCATGCAGGCTGAAGGACAGCCCTGCCCCGAGTGCCAGCTGTCTGTGGTTGAACTGCTTTTTCCCGTGCCTCAGTTTCCCCATGTGATCCCCTTGGAAGGGGCTGTAAAATCAACGGTTTAAGCCGGGCTCTTTTATAGGGCCTTATTTGCTGTCCCCAGGCGTGCTGCCCTCCTGGGTGTGGGACACTTGGGGTTTGACCCGCGGGAGACGAGCGTGCAGGCAGGAGCAGCCAGGGGTGGTAAATCCAGCCGCACTGCTGGGAAGACGGAGCCGGGGAGAAGAGGGCAGTGCCTGCAGCCACCCACCGTCCCCCGGGGCCGTGGCCACACGCTCACCCTGTGATAATGTATCACCCAGCAGCCTTGGGAGAGCACCCGCTGGAGCCATCGAGATTTTTCTCCTGCTGGGGAGAGGCAGTGAAATACATTTCTCTCTCCCACTGGGAAGATTCCCATGGGAATCTGCAGGTTCCCATTGGAGAAGCCCCTGGTGGAGGGGGGGATCAGGTCTGCTGTGTTTGGCAACAAGCACTGTGGTGGCACCCACAACACGGTCCCCCCGGCAAGCACGGGGACCCCAAGGAGGGACTTGCTGGGGATGCTCTGCATCACTAGAGGGGACTGTCCAATGCTGATTCCGGGGTGTCTCAGGGCACCCAGCTCACTGTGTCCCCCTCCTGTCCCCCTGCCCAGGGATGGGGACTCCTCCTCCGAGATCATGCAGCTGGATTTCGAGATGGAGAACTTCACCAGCCAGTCGGTGACACGCCGCATCATGTGGCACATTGACTACCGGGGCCGCAACCCCCCGCCTGACCTGGAGAAGGTGGTGACGGAGCTGACGGTCATCCAGAGGGACATCCGGGCCATCGTGCCCCTGGCCATGGTGAGCAGGTTTGGAGTCGTGTCCCTGCCCTCTGCCTAGCTTATCTGGTTTGATGCTGGGGATGGGTTGGGTCCCCCTGAGGGATCTCCCACCACCCCATCTGCCCCATAGCACCTATACATCCAGGCATCCCACCCACCCACCCACACACAGGTCCTTCTTTGCCCCAGGGCTGGAGCAGGAGAGGGGCCAGCTGGGATCAGGGACAGGCTGCCTTCTAATGTGACGGTCCCCTTTGCGCTCCATCCCCAGGACACAGAAATCATCAACACGGCCATCCTGACGGGGCGGACAGTGGCCATTCCTGTGAAGGTCATCGCCATTGAGCTGAGCGGTGTCATCGTGGACGTCTCAGCTATGGTCGAGTGCAAGTCCAACAACGAAGACATCATCAAGGTGGGTGCGGGGAGGGGGCTCTCGTGGCCCTGGCGAGGGGCTGAGCTTCCCCCAGGGGTGCTGACCCCAGTAGTGGTGTGGGCTGGAGCTGGATGAGCTGCGGCTCGTGGCTGAGCTGATGCACTGGACAAGCCCACCCCATCCCAAGCATCATCCTCTCGGTGGCTTCAGTCCACGTGTGCCTCTCCTTGAGATCTGTTGGGAGAAGGACAAGGCACTTTGTCACTGCCCCTGGAGAGGCCGCAGGATGCTCCAGCCCTGCGCAGGCTGGCACCAGGCAGCAGCAGTAACTACGGGTTATCACAGCACTTAGTGCTGATAAGGTGAAATATTGTCACCTCGCGGTGTAAGCTGCACGTTTCCATCAGCAGCGTCACTCCTGCCTCCGGGGGACATTTATCTCCTGTTTGGATCGGACGCTGGGCTGTGCTTGGGCTGGGGGCTGGCCCCGGTGAGGCATGGGGGGATGAGCCGGGCAGCGGGGGACAATGGAGGGAAAAGGGGGGCTGAGGGAGAGGAGCAAGATGGGCTGCACGGGAGAGGTGCTGATAAGGCGAATGCAAAAGGCTCGCTGTTGCAGCAGCAGGGGTTGCCCACACATCCGCCCCAGCCGCTCAGGCAGCAGTCGGTCCTCAAATCCAGCCATGATTTTTCCATCACCAGACCCATTCACCCATATACGTCTTTCTATCACTGTATGTATGCATCTACCCACCTGCCCGTATTATTCTATCACCATACCCATCCATCCACCCCCCCACCCACCCACCCCTAGACATCATTACCTTCTCCCAAACACCACCAGCCCCCTGCCCTGCATGCACCCAGCCAGCCCACCCTCTCCATGTCCCTGCTGGGTCAGGAAGAGGCAGGGAGCCACGCTGGGGGTCTGGGCTCTCCTGGGTCCCCCCGGCTGGGTGGCATGGCCCCTTCTCCACCGGCTGTTCTCCCAGCTGAGCCAGGGGTGACGGGCAGAGCCCTGGCCCCGCTGTCCTGTGCCCCAGCCACGTTGGGACTTGCTTTCCCTGGCAGTCCGTGGGTGCGTGGGTGGGTGACAGCCACTGTCACAAACTGTTTACCCAAGTTCTTGACTAAAACTCCGATCTGTGCGATTTACAGCGCCGGGGCTAATTTATGGAGACTGGTCCTCCACGGGGTGATAAAACACTGGAGCAATAATACACTTCAGGATGGACTCCAAGACACTTAAACTGTTTAATGTGCTGCCTTTCTACTCATAAATCTATTTACACGCTGTCCCCAGACCTGGGGGGAGCAGACACATGCACAATCCAGATGAATAATGCATGCATGGAGCAGCCCTCCGGCCCCGGCTCGCCTCCTGCTTGCATCCCACTCGCCGCTCGGAGTCCCGTGCAATTTCTTGCTGAGTTATTTTGTGTTTGTGCCGGAGCTTCGTTTCCGAGGGAGCTCTCGGTTACCTGCTGAGATTGGGGAGTATGATTACAGTGTCAGGGCTATAAACCTGTTACATAAATCAAAGCTTACATAGTGGGATGCGCTATCTGTTACTGTAAATAATTTAACGTGAAGGAGGGCTGGGAAGCTCCTTCTCGCCACGCCGCGTGTGGCTCGGTGGTGGTTGCTCTCGTGTGTAATGTGGAGGGAACATGTCCTAGACCTGGTGGAGACACGGCTGTGAAGGGGCCAGGGCCACCCGTGAAGGATGGTGGGAAAGCATGGGTGGGAGTTGTCACCCTCATTCCCTTCTGCGGTGACGCAGGGCGACTGCCTGTGCTCGGCCCAGAGGGGAAGGACCTCATCACCCAAGGTAGCGTACAAATAATCCCCCTTCCCTGCCTGCGTTGTGTCCTCGGGGACTGCGTACATGTTGAGGGACACGCAGGGAGTGGAAGGGCCACCTCTGCCACCAGCAACGCCCAATGGGAGATGCTCAACCTCGCCTGCTGCGTGAACCTTTCTTAGGAGCCCACCATCCACATCTGCTTGAGGACTCAGCAGGAGCAAGTCAGCTCAGTGGGGCTGAGCCTCGGGGACCCTGGTCACCTACAGCCACCGCCAGGAGCCCTGGGTGGCCAACATGGTGTCCCACCAGCCATGGTGGCTATTCCCTCTCCTGAAGGCCTTGGAGAAGATGTGTCCCCTTGATCCCACACTTGTGGCCGTGCCAAGGTGGGGGGCTCCTGGCCACAGAAGTGGAGCCGGCAGTGCCTTGGCTCGGAGCCTGGGCAGACCTCAGCCTCTCATTTCCCGACGCCTTGCTGCGAATCCGGGAAGTTTCTCCGAACAAGCGTGCACTTCATTTAAAAGCTAATCTGCAGTCACTCCATCATCAGGACAGGCCTGATGTGCTGGGATTTTTTGTTGTCATAGTTTCAACCCCCCCAATTGCAAAGCAAGTGGTCCCCAGAAGAAGATGCTGGGGGGGTTTATAGGTAAGGTAATACAAGCAGCAGCCCATCATATTTATGGTGATAAATGGCAGAATGTCCAGAGCGCTCCTTTGCTGGAGGATTCGCCCAGGAGCTCATCTTTATTCAGACACCGCCCCGCCAGAGATGAGATTGGCTTTTCAGATGAGCTGAGCTGGTATCTCTGATAGGAAGACAAGGAACAAACCCTCCTGCATTGCGCTTCCCTCCCGTGCCTGGGGAGTGGAGACTTCCCGAGGAGCCCAGGTCCCAGGCTCTGCCTCCTCCTCCGGCCCCGGGGACCACGGGCGCCTCGTGGTGGGTTCCCGCAGCCAAAACGTAGGCTCTTGTAGAAGTCAGGCGCTGGTCGTGGGCTCGGAAATACATTGTTCGTGCAGCTGAATGACCACAGGTGCCCAAAGATAAAATGGGGAGAGAGACAGTGATGCTGTCACCTCCCCTGTCAGCTACCCTACAGGATGGACTCAACCCCTTATCAGCCATCAGAGAATCCACGTGGGATAGCAGCTTCTTGGAAATAAGCCTTTCTGCGCTGTTGAGATGCTCGGCACATCTGAGAGAGCGGCTGTGCTGCTGGCTGAGCAAAAGGGTTTTGTTTTTCCCCAGCAGCAAACAACTTGGATGCAATTCCTGATCGGGGCAGGAGGGGATCAGGGTTGGGCCACGGGGCCACTGCAGATGAGAGCTTGGAGCCTCCCCAGCCTGGTTGTCTCCTCCCACCCTTGCCGGGAAGAAGGTGCTGTTGACTCCGATGGCCTAACCTGAAACACGGGCGATGCTGCAGCGGCATCCTCTTAGCTCCTTAATTGGCTCAGATCGGTCGGTAATAAGTGGCCCCCACAGGATGGATTTGTTTTATAGCAAATTTAACTAATGGCATTTGCATAAATGGGAATTAAAAGAGGAAGTGAGAGAAGAGAACGCAAGGATTCAGATGGACTCTGGGAAGCTCGTCCTGGGGTTAGCAGGAGGGACGGGGACGAGGCACGGGGGGGTACCTGCACATGGGCATGCGGCTGGTCTGCGCCCGCTGCCTGTGCCCTCTGGGCGTGGGTGGAGGAGATTTTGGGTCAAATGTCCAGGATGAGCAGTTTGCAACTGCTGTGAAGCACCCATGGATGCTTCTGGCTCGAGTGCGGTAACGGGGTACGGATTGGTGCAGGGGCCAAAGAAGCTGAAGCACCAAATGAAGGTGCTAGAGGAGCTGGGCCGGGGGAAAATACGTGTTGCAGACGTGGCGTGTGTGGGTCCACGCCTCTGAACAGGGCCCTTGGGGAGCAGAGAGCATCCCCACTCCTGGGCCACCTTTAACCTGGTACATGCTGGGTGAAATTCTGCTCCTCCGGCACTTCTCATCCTCCAGGCAGCCTCCTGCCAGGATCTCTGGTGTGTCTGCGGGAGCGCTGCAAGCCCCCATCCTCCCTTCTCCCCCAGGTCTCCAGCAGCTGCGACTATGTCTTCGTCAGCGGGAAGGAGTCTCAGGGCTCCATGAGCGCCCGGGTCACCTTCACTTACGAGCACCTCTCTGCCCCGCTGGAGATGACAGTGTGGGTGCCCAGGCTGCCACTGCACATCGAGCTCTCGGATGCCCGGCTGAGCCAAGTGAAGGGCTGGAGGGTGCCCATCCTGCCGGACAGGAGGTGGGTGCTTCGGGGCCACTGCACCTGGGGTCTGTCCAGCCTGGAGAAGGCAAGGTGAAGGTGGTGGTGAGGGTCTAATTGCCTTGTTCAGCTACTTCATGAGGGGGTTTTAAAGGTGGCAGAGCCAGAGTCATCTCAGGGGTCCCAGTGAAAAGGTGAGAGATCATGGACACAGGTTTCATGTTTGTATGGAAGAAGGAAAATTTCACAATGAGGGTGGTCAAACGCTGGAACTGGTGGGGAACATCTACCCTTGGCAATGGTCAAAACTCCAAAGTTAGCCCTGCTTTGAGGTTAGAGACCTCCAGGTGTCCATCCCATTCTGAGATACCTTGTCCTCTTGGCTGGTTAGGGGGCAGAGGTGCAGGTGACCCCCCTTGACAAGTGCTGCTAAAACCCTTGGAGGCCTCATGGGCAACAGGCATCTTTTTGGCCAGGAGCCACCATTCTTTTCCCGTGCTTGGGGAGATCCTGCATTTCTCCCTGCCTGGCCACCCCTCTCCTTTCCTGGCTGGGGCTGAAGAGCCGTGGCAGTGGGGAACTTTGTGGTGCTGCCCACCCACTGCCCCATCCCGCAGGTCGGTGCGGGACAGCGAGCACGAGGAGGATGAAGAGGAGCGGAAGCAGAGCCGGGGCTGTGCCCTGCAGTACCAGCATGCCACGCTGCAGGTCTTCACCCAGTTCCACACCACGGCGGCGGAGGGCACGGGGCAGGTGGTCACCATGCTGGGGCCCGACTGGCTGGTGGAGGTCACCGACCTGGTCAGCGACTTCATGCGTGTGGACGACCCGCGGGTGGCCCACATGGTGGACAGCTTCACGCTGGCTGGGAGGGAGCCGGGCACCACACTCTTCAAGGTACCCCCCCGGCTGCCTTTGCCCCCCTCTGCCGGTTTGGCTGGGGGTGGCAGGCGGTGATGGGCACCCTCATCCCCCGCAGGTCGTGTCCCCGCTCATGGAGGCGGTGCTGGGCGAGACGCTGGTGACGGTGGCGGAGGAGAAGGTCAGCATCACGGACCTGAAGGCCCAGGTGGTCTCCAGCCTCTCGCTGTCCCTCCACGCCAGCCCCGGGAATAGCCACACCATCATTGCCCGGACGTCCGTGCAGCAGACCCTCAGCTTCTTCAAGCAGGTGAGGCCAGCGGGGTGCACCTGGGCTTGGGGGGCCTGGTGGGGGACTTGGGGTGGGGTGGGGGCTCCATCTGCAACCCCCCCTCCCAAATCCTGCCCACAGTAATCCCAGGCCCCCACAGCACCCGCTGTCCTCCAGACACCCTGGTGACCTCTAAAGCACCCCAGAAATATTCACGCAGGCCTGTGATCCAACCCTGCCCGGCCTGGGGACAGGACACAGCCGTGGGGACAGGACACAGCCATGGGGACAAAGGGGTCTGGAAGAAATCCTGTGCAGCTCCCAGCCCAGCTCTGGTAGCCACATCTGGCACCTCTGGGGCTGGGATTTGGGGAGAGCCTGGGCAAGCATGGGGAAAATTGATGGAAGAACAGGCAAAAGGGAAAAACTAAGTGATGGTTGGAAGGAACAAGATGGATGATGGAGGGGTAAAAGGTGAACTGGAGGGAGAGAAGGGTGCAAAGGAGGAGGGATGGGTGGAGAGACGGGTAGACGGGTGCAGGTGGGACTGGCATCGTGCTGGGCAACCTGGGTGCCTGTGTTGGTCCCGCAGGAAGCGCTCCTGAGCCTGTGGATCTCCTACAGCGATGGCACCACGGCCCCCCTCTCCCTCTACGACCCCAAGGACTACAACCTGGTGGTGAGCAGCCTGGACGAGAAGGTGGTCTCGGTGACCCAGGACCGGGCATTCCCCTTGGTGGTAGCGGAGAGTGAGGGCGCGGGGGAGCTGCTGCGGGCTGAGCTGGTCATCTGTGAGAGCTGCCAGAAGACCAAGCGCAAGAGTGTGCTCTTCACAGCCTTGGCCAGCGTGCGGGTCCACTTTGGGTCCGAGGAGGACCCGACCTATGACTACGACCATGTGTCCAGCAAGCCGGGGCTGGCGGAGACGGGGGCGAGCACCACCCTGCGGGCAGAGGTGGAGAGGAAAGCAGAGCCGAACGAGGACAGTAGGATGTCCAGCGCATCTCACCCCACTGAGGACTTCCCCACTATCCCCACTGGCTTCGTCCAGGTGACCAGGGGGCTGACAGACCTGGAGATAGGCATGTACGCCCTGCTGGGCGTCTTCTGTCTGGCCATCTTGGTCTTCCTCATCAACTGCATTGTCTTTGTGCTGAAATACCGGCACAAACGCATCCCACCTGAAGGCCAGACCAACATGGACCATTCCCACCACTGGGTCTTCTTGGGCAACGGGCAGCCCTTGCGGGCTCACAATGACCTCTCCCCTCAGCCCGAGAGCCCCGGGAACCCCCTGGAAAACGTCCAGACCTGCTGCCACGGGGACCACCACAGCAGCGGGAGCTCACAGACCAGCGTGCAGAGCCAGGTCCATGGTCGTGGGGACGGTTCCTCGGGGGGCTCCACGCGGGACCAGAGCGAGGACCCGCTCAACTCGCCCACCTCCAAACGGAAGCGGGTGAAGTTCACCACCTTCGCCACACTGCCCTCCGACGAGCTGGCCTACAACTCCATCCCAATTGCTGATGAGGAGGATTTGGAGTGGGTCTGCCAGGACATGGGGCTGCAAGACCCTGAAGAGCTTCACAACTACATCCGCAGAATCAAAGAGATTGCTTAATGCAGGGGCAGAGGGGACAGGGCGGAAGGGAGGGGGCTGCCATGCTGTGCCACGCCACGCCACGCCACGCAGTGCCACGCCACGCCATGCCACGCCATGCCATGCCACACCACGCAGGCTGCTTCCCCGGGGCTGGAGACCCAAATTTGGTTCTCTTTTGCGTGTTCCCTCTTCCGCACATCTCATGTCCTCCTCACCCCCTTGGAAGGCACCCCTGGGGGCTTTGTTCTTTTCTTGCCCTTTAGCATCTGGTTTTCCCAGGGGAGGCATCAGCGCACACACAGCCCCCCAACCTGCTGGCCTGTGGTGAGGGGGCAGCAAGGGATGTGAGCTGGGGGGCAGGAGATGGATGGGGTCAAAAACCTCGGTGTGTATGTCCAATGGCGAACGGGGCAGGATGATGCTGCCAGTCCTGCTGTGCAGGGGGTGGAAGAGGGGAGATGTCCCGGCCCCCCCCAGGAGCTCGGCGGGGAGGTGATGGATGGGGGCTTCCCGAAGGCAACCCCCACTGCCTTCCCTGCACTCGGTTGCACAATTTTGGAGGTGAGTGCTGGTTCAGGGATTTGCTGCCCCACGGCTGTTGGGGTGTTGGGGAGCTCCCCTATCTGGAGCCTGCTGCCCCACGCTGCGGGTGATGCTGGGTGAGGCAGGAGGGGAGGGCAGCTGCCGGGGGGCTGGACACCCACGGCCACAGCTCCAGGGTATCGCTGTCCCCATCACCCACCGCATCCCAGCCCCAAATGCTGGGCTCGCCCCTCTCCCTTTGGCGTGGGTCCTGTGGGGTGGTCACAGTAATGTTTGCCACAGGAGCATCCCTTGGGGACCACGGGCAGCTGCCTCTGGCCCTCCCCGCGCTGCCTGGGAAGGGCTGTGGCCCCCGGGCAGGGGCAGTTTGGGGGCGGCCAGGAAGCCCCATGCCTGGGAGCTTGCCAGCCCTTGCCTCTCCCCCTGTTCCCAGCTGTGGGGCCGGCGCTGGGCCCCCCCACCCCAGCACCCCTGCTGGGACCTCCAGGGCCAGCCCCTGGTTTCTGCCTCCCCCTTCAGTGCCTGGATGCGGCTCTGGGGCTGGGAGGTGGTGTGGGGGCTTCCCACCGCCCTGGGGTGCCCAGCCTCGGTGGGGACACACACAACCAGACCTGGCCCAGGTCTCCCAGTGCCAGCCCAGTAGGGATGCCCGGAGCCAGGCTTAGCCTCCGTGGTGCCTTCTGACTGCCATAACCCAATGCCTCCCCGGTCACCCTGCGCTGGCGGCAGCTCCCAGCCCCTGCGGCTCACCCGAGAGGCCTCCCCAGACCAGGGCCACCCTATCTCCCAGCCCAGCACAGAGCATCCTCAGCCAGGTTAACGCTGGGGGGACACCTGGGTGCCAGGGCTGGCAGGCTGGGGGTCCCGGGCTGTGCAGTCATAACCGTGGGCACCGAGTACATGGGGATGGGGACCCCCCCAGCATCACCCCGTGGAGGGGGGAGGCGGAGGCTGGCAGTGGATTATTTCTGGATCGGAAGTTACCCACCACTGTGTCTCTCTTTTTTTTTTTTTTTTCTTAAATAAAAAACCAGAAAAGAAAAAAACAATGAAACAAAAAGCCGAAACCAAAAGGCATTGCAGCACTGTGATGGGCCTTATCTCTGCCGCGGTGCCCAGGGCGGGTGTTCCCCGTGGCTTGGGGGTCAGCCCTGGCGGGCACGGGGTCTGCTGGGGGGAGGACACACACTGCCAGGGTCCTGGGGGCATGGCTCAGCTTTGACCCCCACCTAACCTCTGAGCACTTTGGGGTCAAAGCTGTGGATTGGGGCTCCCCACTCCCAAATCCTCCCCTCCTGGGCAGCCTGATCAAAGACCGGGGGTCAGGGACCAGGCGATGCTGCAGCCCCATCCTCGCTGGCCCCTGTGCCTCAGTTTCTCTGGCAGGCAAGCAGCAGTCCATGGTGGTGCGCAGTGTTTCGAAAGCTTCTTTAAAGAGTTTATCAATTTTGGGCTGTGAAAATTTCTCCCCCGAGTGGCCTTAAAACTTACCTGATAGCTCTGTGCTGATTTTATATATACATATACATATATATATATGGGGGAATTGAGATGTGCTCAAAGGCCAGGCGGATGGTGCAGTGAGGTTTTACTGTGCCCTGTTATCTAAAGGACCCAGCTCTGGCTGAACGAGCTGCTGAGCTGATAGCGGCTCCGAGCAGTAAAATTAATACAGCCGGCTTCCCCGCTTGGAACTGCCAAACCTCCTCGTTAAATTAACATATATGAATATTTGTTAAAAAAAAAAAAAGGAAGAAAAGGAGGGGGGAAAGGTAAGAAAAGTGTATAATAAAATTTTATAATTGTAATAAGACATGGCAGCGCCTGACTCCTGGTCCGTGAGCGCGTCCCGGGGGCTGTGAAGGTGGAAGGCGGTGGTGGGGACGCAGACCCGCAGGGTCGGGGATGAGGTAGCTTGGCCGGGCTCGGCAGGGGGTGTCCCCGCGGCTGAGCCTCCGCCAGGTTTTGGCCTCCTTCTTCTGGCTGCTTTCCACCAGCCCCCCCGAGCAGCACTGGCTGCTCGCCCACCGCCTCCTCCCGGCGCTCGGTGGCTGTAGCCAGGCCCAAGGTCTGACACCAAGCGTCAGTGGCGGTTTTCCAGCCCATCACTTCCCATTTCGGCTGATGGATCCAGCTCGGGTCTCCGAGAGCCCTTGGGAAGGCAGCACCCACGGACCAGGGGAGCCCGAGCTGTTTGCGGGGGCTGGTGATGCTCCCATGCCCATGCACCCCCAGCTCGTGGCCTACCAGCGGCTCTTGCCACCCAGGCACCTCCATCCCAGCCCTTCGCTGCTGCCAGCATCGCCGCCTCCCCACAGCTGGTGGGGACAGAGCGGTGCTGGGTGAGGGACAGCAGGGAGGGCAAGAGACCTGCTCAGGGTGGCTTCGCTTTTGAATGAAGAGAGCAAAAACTTCTATATAGCTGTACAGTTATCTATTTATTGATATATAAAGATGTATATATTTATACTTTATACATATGTATATATTTATACATATGTATATATATGCATATATAATATGTGTGTGCATATATATTTTATACCTTTTTTATATATATATATAAAAGTATGTATGTGTGTAGTCCCTGTATGGCTTGGTGCAAAGGGCTTTGCTCAGGTGCAAGGATGCATGTATGCACATACATACACCTATAAATACACACACAGAGACACACAGCGACACACACAGCCGGCTGAACATGACCCAGCAGTGTGCCCAGGCGGCCAGGAAGGCCAACGGCATCCTGGCTTGTATCAGAAATTGNTTATCAACCTCTACAACTGCCTGAGAGGAGGGTGTAGTGAGGTGGGTGTTGGTCTCTTCTCCCAGGTAGCAAGTGATAGGACGAGAGGCAATGGCCTCAAGTTGCGCCAGGGGAGGTTTAGATTGGATATTAGGAAAAACTTCTTCACGGAGAGGGTTGTCAAGTATTGGAACAGGCTGCCCAGGGAAGTGGTGGAGTCCCCATCCCTGGAGGTATTTAAAAGCCGGGCAGACGAGGCGCTTAGGGACGTGGTTTAGTGGTGGACAGGTACGGTTGGACTCGATGATCTTAAAGGTCTTTTCCAACCAAATGATTCTATGATTCTATGAGCATCACCCACCATCCCAGCCCTCAAAAGCCCCCCCGGGGAATTAGGAACAGGAGGAAAGCAGCTCACCAACAATTTATTTGGGCTCCTGATGCTCTTGAAGCCCGGCAGCAAATGCAGCAGGAGGCAGCAGGCAAAACGCTGGGGACAAACCCCAGGAAAACAGGGACACTGTGAAGGCTCTGGCAGAGTCCGATGGTGCCTGGTCCCTTCCCCAGCTGGTCCTCTCCACTCCTACTACTGCAGTTTTATTTTTTTCCCGTCAGGAATGACCAGCTGGGCCATGGAATGAAAAAAAAGAGACCCAAGAGAGCAGTTGGAGATGGGGCGATTTAGGCTGCAGCCCACCCTTGCGCCGGGGGCCGGTGGCACCCTCCAGGACAGGCCACCGGCCACCTGTGCCCCAGCACCCAGCTAGTCTGAAACCAGCACCTTCCTCCCTTATGGCTGCAGATCTCCTAAAATAACCCCCCACCAAACAGCCAAATCTCACTGAAGGAAAAAGAAAGAGGAAAAATAATTAAAAAGAAGCCTCTATTCCAGCTCCCCTCTCGTGCTGCCCTCTGTTTATTCTCCGCTGCCTCTTTCCTGTTCAGCGTTTTACTATCTGCTCCCAGCAGGCAGGGACAAATTTGCATTTTAATGCAGCGTTGTGAGGCTGCACAAACCACCTGTGAGGAGGAGGCAGAGCTGGGGATGGGCACCCCTGCACCCCCATGGATGCTTGGCCCCCACCCCGATCTTGCCACCTTCCCAAGAACCTAATATTCCCCTTAAAAAATGGTATGCTCTTAAAAAAAAAAAAAAATCAGACCTCATAAAGGATCCAACCCCTTCATGAAACAGAGAGAGAGCAGGGAGTGAGGGTGAAAAATAGGAATTTTCCCCCGCTGAGGTCAGCCCCAGCCATGCCCCAGTCTCCCCCCACCCCTTCTCCATCCTCCCCCCCGCCATCGTCTCCCCCATCATTTTCTTTTGCCTTGGGTTTTCTCTTTACCGACAACAGCTTTCAGGGCCCCTTTCCCCCAGTCCCACCCCAGCACATCCCTGTTGTGCTCCCCTTCAGAGGCCTCCAGCCACGTCCCCTCCACGTGATGCTCTGTCCTGGTGACAGGACTTTTTGGACAGGGACAGGGACCACAAAACCCACGGGGCTGTGAAAGACCCAACTGCTTTCCCATCCCCGCTCTCGCCCCATGACGCCGCCTCCGCCTTCTGCGGTCCTGCGCGGGGAGCTGCCCCACGTCACAGGGGATGGAGGGATATTCCTGACAGCAAGAGAGATTTATTTTTCCGGGAATACAAGCAATAACAAGAACTTCGCTGCAGCCATCTCCTCCAACCGGCCAGGGGAAGTTTAATTAAGGCAGGACCGGCGCGCTGCCTGCCCCCCCCGCTGTTGACATTAACCGGGCAGGATTTGCACAGCACCAGGATAATTACTTTGGTAATTGCACCATTATTCCTGGGGGTTCTTGTCTGCGTTTTTGTCTGGCTCAGCAAAGATGTTTCCCTGGGGAAAGAGGAGGGATGCTCTCCTCCCCAGACCAGCCAGAGCTGAGGACAGGCTTCCCGAGCGGCTCCAGGGAGTGGGAATAGGAAAGCCCATCAAGTCCCAAACTTTTTGGGGACTCCTCCTCTGCGCTGGGAAGCTGTTCCCCTCCTGCCGACTGCGGGTCCTTCCACGCTGCCAAACTATTCCCCGGGCAAGGGCTGCCGGTGCAGGGAGAGGAGCTGGAGCTGGATCCGGTCCCAGCGCCGGCAGCCCTGGGGTGGGGAGCAGGCTGCAGAGCGCCGAAACGCTGGGGAGCACCGGGGAATCTCCACAAGGTTTTAGGACCCTGCTATGAGTTTCCTCCTGTTGTCTAGAATTCCCCAGCGCTTTCCAGGGACAGTGGGACCAGAGCCCATGTAGGAGGTTTTCAGGGCTTGCTGAGGACTTTTGCTGCTCTCCAGGACCCGCCTCGGCTTGCCAGAAACTCCGGGGACTTTCTGGGGTTTCCCTGCCCTTTCCGGGAATTCCTGTAGCTTCTCATAAATTCCCAGATCCAGAGCTGGTTTCCAAACCCTTGGCTGCACATCTTGGATAACAGCTTCAGCAAATCAATAGCTGAGTCAGTAGAGCTTCGAAACACCGCCGCACCCGGGCCACAGGAAAGAGGGGTTGATCTTGCAGGAGTGCCTCAGTTTCCCCAGATGCCTGCGGCCCCAAGGCACCGGCCGCCTCTCGGAGGCTGTGAGCAGCGGTGGGATGCTCTGCCTCGGCTGACGTCACGCAATCGCTGCATGTCCAGAAATTCCCTGTAAATTAAATCAAAGCATCGGCTGATGGGAGGATGGGGCTCACGGATGGAGCCGCATGGGCAGTGATGGGGGTGCTCCACCACGGCCGCGTCCTACGGCACCAGGCCCCACATTCGGCACAGAGAGCCGTGCTCCAGCTCCTGCGGCTGCACCCCCAAACCCGCTCTGGGCTTTCATTCAAGTGCCTCTGTAAAGACATTATCAAGGTAGCACGAGGAGAGGCAGACCCCTCTTAACTGCCATTGCATTTTAAATAAGCTTCATTGCTTCCCGTAAGGGAAAACCGCTCATTTTCATTTCACCGACTCAGCACCGGGGGGAATAACTTCCCGCACTTCGCTCCCGCCCCGCCGACGGGGCAGCGCTGATGGGGTGACCCAGGTGTCCTCGTGGGGGTCCGGTTCCAGCTCTGGCTGATGCCACAGGCACCGCTGGCACAGGCACATGGGACCGCTGTGCCCAGCGATGCCCGCTCCAGCCCGGCGAAGCGTGCTGACTTGGTACTGGAGCAATGAGGAGTGCTCGCCCGCGGTGATGGAGGGGGATCGCTCCCCACAGAGGGGTGCAGCGAGCACCCAGCTGGTGCTTTGCTAAATACAGCTATTCCTGGCTGGTCCCTGCCCGCGCAACAGAGCCAGGCAGGGCAGGCAGCAGATGCTGCCGGCAGTCCCGGCAGCACGGCCAAAGAAAGGCCCCAATTTCGTTAGTTCATGGATTTAAAGGTCACCAAAGAGCATCTTGTCTGACCGCCGGTGACACGGCTCAGTGAATGGCACCCAATTACCCATCTGTTGAGGCTCTGCGTTATGTCTGATTAAAGGGTTTCTCTTGGCCGTGATTGAAAACAAGGCTGCAAGGGCCCGTGCGTGGCTGGGTCCCTTCGTTTTCCCCATGAGAAGCTGCCCGCCATGGGGGAAAGCACCTCCCAAAAATCTGGCTTTTGAGGGGCAGCCGAGCACCTGGGGTCTCTGCACTTCTGGGGCCAAAACCACTTCTGGGGTTGAGCGGTTCGTGGCGCCAATCCAGGGAAAATGAAGCCTTTTGGCCACACAGGAAAAAAATCACAGATCCTCGTTACTTGCAAATTAGCTGGTTTATGGCTTTTTTTTTTTCATCACTCTGTTTCTTTGTTGGGAACCCAAAAAAGGAACTGCTCCGCAGGATGGGTACCACCGTCGTGGGAGAAACCAGCTCAGCCTCGAGGGAAAAATGGCTCAAGCTGGGATGTAACTGGGAAGACCAGCATCTCTGTCACAATCCCACACGATGGGGACAGGACGCAGAGCCCCGGTCCCTCAAAGGTCCCCTGGGCGGCCATGGGAAATGGCTTCATCCATCTGTGCCTCAGTTTACCTTGGCACTAATATGTCCTTACCCCGCTAGGAAACCTGTGACTATGCAGGCTCAGGGCTGCAGTCTCAGATGCAGCCTAATTAATGAAATAATAATTCACGGCTAAGTAATTAATCACAGCCAATTTTCACACCCTCTCTGTCCCCCTCCCTGGATTCACAGGGTCTAACTCTGACCTTTGCAAGATGCCGTTTAGGACAGCTAAAACTACACCCACCTTAGAGCAAATAAAATCTTTCCTCGGCCCAAACTTCCACCCCGCTCCAGCTCCAGCTTTGCCAGCGTTGTTTATCGGGGAGCCGACGTCCCAGCACGCCAGGATGCTCTTGCCTACCCCAACCTTGCAGGGTTCAGGTCTTTTGGCTCCCTGTCCCTGTCGAAAGCGGTGGGTGCCCAGCCGGGGCTGTGCAAAGAGTAATTGGAGGCAGCACAGATCACACTAACGACGGCAAATCCAATTAGCCAAGGGTTAAGCACTCCGCTGATGAAAACCAGGGGATCAAACTGCTGAGCCAGCAAAAGCTCCGCACCGATCAATGCCATGTAAATAATATTGCTTGTTCTTGGGAGCCTATTTCTTTCTGTTTCAACAGTGAAATACATTTTGCCTGGCAGGACCCCGCTGAGCAGATTAATAAACATCGCCCCCGGTTTAGGTCTGGGGGGGTGGGTGGGGGTGTAGAGACGCTGCCTTTCCCAGCTCTCCCACGCGCACAGTTAAACAAAATGAGGAATAATTGCCGCTCACGTCGTGCCGGTGGCTGCCATCAAACGGTCCTGGGATTACTTAGCGAATGAGGAGGATTCTCTGAGTTGTATCTGTAGTGGAGGGGAAAAAAATGCTGTGCCTAGATCGGTGTAATCCAGCTACCGGCTTATGGAGCGAGAGCTCTCCGGGGAACTCAGGAGAGGGGACGTGAGCTGGGAGACACGGAGAAGCACCCAGCAAGAACTGACCCCAGCTCACCTGCACCCATCATCACCTCTGCAAGGTCCATGAGCGAGTCTGAGTCCCACCGTGGATTCTCTAGTGGCTGCTAAGGGTTGTGCCTCTTCTCCATGTGCCCACCCGTTCCCCCCCATATTGCTGACCCTAATTCCTCCCAGCCACTCTGGGCACACTGACCAGGAGGTTCAGAAACATCTAAAAGCAGAGGCAGCTCCATGTGGAATCAGTGCCTTCCCCTAAACTACCTCTCCCCGCCCCAGATGCCTACAGGGACCTGCTGAACACTGCTGCTTCTCGGGATGAGCCTCAGCGAATGCTGCCAGAGAAATAAGCTGGGAGTGGGGGAATGACCAATAAAAAAACCCCAACATGCATGTGCAGGCAGAGATGAGGGTGGGAGAGATGCCTGCCCCAGCCGGGTTCTTGGTCCCAGTGGCTCGGAAAGTCCTTCTGCAGCATGGGGAGGGCTCCTCGCCACTCCCCATCAATCGCTGGCTGCTGCTCGCCTCGGTGACATTCAAACCCCAAAGGGTGATGGCTTCCAAATGGAGAAAGAGACGCGCAAAACCGGTCTGGAGGCACATGGAGCCCAAAGCTGCCCAAGCAAACACTCCCTGGAGAGGGAAAGGGGACGGGGCCATCGGGGACCGTGGTGGTGTTACCCCGGGCGTCCCAGGCTCAGCATGGGGGCTTGAGGCTGAGCCTGCCCCAGCCCAATCACCAGCTGCAGCGAGGCTTTTCAGTTGTGCTCCCAGCCTGCATGTGATTTCAGCTTCACGTCTTCAGGACACGTCTTGTAGCGTTAGACAAATAGGTAGGACCAGCCAGTGGCAGAGATGCTGCTGGGGGCTGGGGAAAGCATCTCCCTGGCTGTTTCAGGAGCAATGGGTGTTTTGCATCGCAGGAGTTCGCTCCAAGTCCCTTGGATTTGTCCCTGCTTCACCTGATTACTTGTGGCTGAAACACCAAGGCACTCCAGGAGAAAAAGGACAGAAAAAACACATTCAAAAATAAAAATGCTTCCTTTTGACATGTTTTCTTGGCTTGCAATAAGCCATTTTGATCTTTTGATCTGAAGTTTCTTCCCCCGACACATCCTTTGATTGCATTTATTTATTTTTTGCCTTAAAAAGCTGGAAATCAACCCAAGCCCTTTTGATTTTGACTGGAACAGAGCAGGAGCACAGATGATGTCTCTGGAAAGTGATTTTTTTTTTTCTAAACCGCTCCAGAACTGGGAAGAAGAAAAACCCCAGATAAATCTTCTGTTGGCACAGCTGAGAAGGAGATATTGAGTGTGTGGAGGTCTCCGGGGGCGGGGGTTGGCCTTGGCTCAGCTCTACCAAAAGCTAGAGATGCCAAAATGCCTCCGACAAAAGCTGGAGGGGAGCTGGGGAGGGCGCAGGAGCAGGGCCCCAGGGTGCTTGGCAGAGGGAAGATGGAGGAGCATCCCTGAAGCCAAGATGAGGCCCTCCAGCATGGGAATGATCCCATTTATGGGAGATTTCAAGGACTTGGTCTCTCATCCAGGCTCGGAGGGATGGAGAGGCAGCGGGTCCTACAGCACGGGGAAAGCTGCCTGCTGCAGCTCATCAAATACTGGCACTGCCGTTGGGTTCTCCCTCTTCCCCCAGAAAAAAATGGACCTTTGGGGAACTTGCAGGCTTATTTTTGCTGAGATGTCTCCTTCTGGTACTTTGCTGGGTTTTGGCTGGCCTCCAGCCCTCTCAGCTAGCTGGGATTGCACGGGACACTGCATGGGGTAACCACACAGACCGGACAGCGTTTGCTTGGGTGAGTAAAAGTCCACGTGAGAAGCACCATAGGTCATCTCTGTTTCAGCTAGGCCAAACAGAAGTTATGGGCTTGGAAAGCATTGGAGGTGTGAGAGACAAGCCAGGACTTTCCGCGAGCGGCAGCAACAAGTTCAGTGCCATTTCACCAAGAAACATCATTTCTGGTCCCCCCACAGCTGGTGGCATCTCCTTGCCTAGATGAAGCGTCTGCACACTGTGAATGCAGCCAGGGCACGAGCACCTCCTGCACGTCTCTGCCCCCACACAGCAGCTCCCCAAACCTCTGGAAAGCAGTTGAATCGTTTCATTAGTGTGTTTTTAAAGCCATCTTTACTGTGGCTCTCAGGTAGCTGTTTTATAAGTGGTTTATTTTTCTCTCCGCACTCAAAACGTTCACAGTATGGTTCAAATCACTGCAGCGCACACATTTGCCAGGTCCCCTCTCTATTACCTGATTTTGTATTTAGGCTTTGCATTGCACATTATGATCAGGCGAGAGCTCTCCATCCATTAGCGTGGAAGCAAAGCCTCTCTGGGGCAGCTTCCCTGGGCTCTTAGGGCTAATGGCTGTGGTTGAGAAGATATCTTAAATCCTGCCCTCTTTGTGCTTTTGGGACTGGGGCATCTCTAACTATGAAGACCTGAGATCCCTTCTGGGGGTTTATGAAGTTACTGGAAACCTATTGCTAAAAACTCCAGCCTCCAGCCCATGGTGCCTGGATGCTTTATCCTCTCCTTGATGGCCCTGCAAATTGCTATTTGCCTAATGTGGTCAGGGAACGTTTTGTTTCACAGGTCACTGATGCAGAGGTGGCAAATCTCCCCCGTAATCAGGTTGCAATTTCTTTTTCCTTTCCCCCCAAAAACCTCAGTGTTTCAAAAAAGGTGTTTACCAAAGTGCATGGCAGAAGAGACACGAGGCAGAGGCAGCCAGGAGGGGAGGTGGCATCCTGGCTACAAACCTTCCTCCCCAGCAGAGAGAGGAGAAACCTTTGAGCCCAAGTTGAAGAAGAAGTGAAACCGCTGGTGCATGGGGCTGTGCTACACTTTCCACAAGCGCCCATGCCTGTGATTGTGGTCGTTGCTGATCAATGGTGGAAAAATCCAGCTCCTTCCCCCTTTCTGACCCTCAGGACCCACTTTGGGGTCTCCCCCATCCCGCAGGCTCTGCAGATGCCGTGCCTGCCCGCCCTGCAAAGCCCCTGGGTCCCGGCCTGAGCTCATGCTCTCTGCGCTGGTAAATTTGGGTTAAATCCTAATAAAGGGAGCAAAGTCCCTCTTCCCCCTCCTGGACCATAACACGCAAACCACCGCCCAACCTCCCCGGGGCTCAGAGATGTGTAATGCAATGCGGGACGGGTCCAGACTGGCTGTGGGGAGCTCCAGCCATTTTTCTTTCTTATTTTTCCTCTCCTTCCCCCTTTCCCCCCACTCCCAGCACCATGTGATCTATAGCAAGATAACGGCTACAATTGCTCCAAATGGCTGATTGAGGACTCTGTGGTAAATCAATGATTTTAAATGGGATCACAGAATAGCAATCCCAACAACAGTGGAATAAAAAAAATAAATGGAGCCAGTCAGCAGCGAGGAGAGGCGAAGCAGCCGGGCTGATTGCGTTCAGGCTCTGCCACCAGTGACGGGCACCGGAGCCACCAGCATGGGATACAGGAGACAGGATCCGGCCGACCCGCTTGGAGACTTGCCTGGGTAAAGCCAAGCAAGGAGCGAGCTTGCAAAGGTCCGAGTGAGCTCCCCTTGCTCCTTTGTCTTGGGCGTTGCAAGTAAAATTGGAATCAGTTCTTCAGCATCACGCCTGGGACCAGGATCCACAGCGCTGGACTCCCAGACCTGGCACGCAACTGTCCCTGCACCAAGGGCCTGGGCTTCCATGCACAGGGCAGGGAAACTGAGGCACGGGTGTGTGGATGCCCTGGGCTCTGCCCATTGGGCTCCATGGCCACAAATGGGGCTAAAATCCCCCCATGTGTGCGTGCGGGTCCCTGCGCATGGTCCCTGTCCCAGCGTGTGCTTGCAGACAAGGTGCAGACAGGGCCAAGTTCCCACCAAAGCTGTTACTCATCCCCTCCAAATTTAACTTCTGGGTGAAAATATCCCCAGTCCTCTCAGAGCAAACAGCTTGTTGGTCGCTACCAAAGCACATGAGTTATCATGTCCTTAAATAGCCATTTTCTTGCTTTTAAGTGCTCAGGTTCTCGCACTGAGTTAGTGAGAGCAGAAATGCTGTCACTTAGCAACCTTCCCAGTTTGGAGGATGCGAAGGGAGGTGGCGGGGGGGATTTTTGTCTGTCTTCTGCTGGAATTTCCAACTCGGCTCAGTCCTGAAATTTCTGCATGCGAGTCTGCGAGACAAGACAAAAATGAAGATGCAGGCAAACAAAAGCACCATTAGGCATGTCAGTAAGTGGATGAATGAATGCTCTTCCCTTCAGGTTTTTCTCTCCCCCTTGATTAATGGATTTCATTTACCGCATTAACAACCATACCTTCATCTGCATGGTCAAGGCAAGAAATGGCCCTGCCTCAGCACAGGCCAAATAGACAGAGATGCAGTGGATTGAGGGATGGGTAGGGGGATGGACAGGTGGGCTTTTTGTACGCATGGTGCTGCTCACAATGTCCCGCCTGGCAGAAAGCACGTCCGTTTGGTGGGGCACCCCTTGTGCCTTTCAGGGATGGGATGAAAGGATACCTACAAAATCCCAGGACAAGTTTTCTGTTGCTCTCCGTGGTCATTTCCTATCTCTGCCACCCAAATCTGGAGCAGTTCAGTCCATGCAAGGCTGATGTAAAATGACTGGAAGAAGGAGATTTGGGCGTGACATGTCAAAACCCAAAAGCAGGCTCTGGAGAAGGTCGTGGTAGTTCTGGGGCCGTGTGGGTAAATTAACTTCAATTAGCTGCAGGGTGGGATAAAAAGTAGGTTTTAAAAAGCATTTAGAGAGTCAGAGAGTCTTGCATGGGCACAGGGTGGCTTTGGGATGGGTTTCACCCAAGGAAAGAGAAGCTGGATGGAGTTCAAGACCCTTGGCTCTGGGATGAGCTGTTTCATGGGGTTCATGGGGTTCAGGTTTAAAGCGAGTGGGGATGAACGTCCCCAAGGGTCAAGGCTGAGGCTGGCATTGCAGCCCCTAGGTGGGACGCTTCGGCTCTGCTACATCCTTCCTGCCCGAGCATCCCCAGACAACACTGCAACACTGCCCTCAGACACGGGACGCTGCTGGAGTTATCAACCCGGTAGCCCAGGAGTGCATGGGAAGTGACGGAGGAGGGGGATGATGGTGCTTCTGCCGGGGTGTGCACAGAGCAGGGACAGAGGGATCCCCCTGTGCGTGAACTGCACTTAGGGAGAAGAAGCAGGTAAGCAGAAACAGTGCAGAAACCACCTCGCTTGCAGGGGGCAGGATAAACGGGGAGGGCTGCAAGCCAGTGATGCTCATGGCAAGGGCTCCCATCACTTCTACCCTCCCCGCTTCGGTCCCTGTTGGGTTTCTGGCTGCCACGTGGAGCCCACTCCAACACACCCCGGTGGGAGATGGCTCAGCCCTGCTCTAAAGAAGGTGTCTGAAACACAGCCCCCATTTTGCTTTACTAGACCGCTCATTATACATAGCGAGCAAAATGCCACCGACCTTGCAAACGCAGCTGGAACAGGCACCGCCACAGAGCACCACCGCTGCCGATTGTGCGGCTGCTAAAGAACATTCCTAATAATTAATTGTTGGTTATTTTGGAGGCGAGAACTTGCCCATTACGCACAATGTGCAATTAGCTATATTTAAAAAGCTCTCTGCAGGGCTGGATTCAGCAAACTTGGCCCGCCCCACAGAGCAGTTAAGCGCATGCTTAACTTTAAGCAGGTCCTTTTGTCTCTCTGACTCCAGATGAAGCACACACCTCACTCTGTTGCTTGTTCTGCACTTGATTTATTGACTGACTTATTTAGAAACGTAACGGAGCACTGCTGACCGTTTAAGCTTCAGAGACCTGTCCAAGAATGATTTTTATGAACAGAGACGGAGGCAAAACCGAACTCAGTTATAAACTGACATTAGAAAGCTGTCAGCTCTGTGGTTTTCACGGGGCGGCAGCGTGTGCAGAGCTCAGCGTGGGCACGCTCATGCCTCCTCACGCAGCATCACCACCCGGTTTGCAGTTTCGCTCGTGTCCGGGGTGGTTTCCCCCCCAGGAACCTGACGCTGGGCCTGAAAGAGGGGACCGGAGGGACGGAAGGGGTAGCGGAGATCAGAGAGCATCCTTGCAAGGTGCTGAACCCACAGCAAATTCAATTCCCACCCCAAAGGAAGATCCAGGATGGCAAGATTTAAGGACCAGCAAATGCCACGGTTCCTGCCAAGGCTGGAGTTTTTGCTGGTGTTGAAACGGGCTCCTTGCCCACGATAGGGAGCAGAATGGGTCCCACCGTGGGTCCCTCTGAATCACGAGGGGAAAAGCCCCGTCTGCCAACCCTCGAGCTGCTGCCCACGTTGGGGACAAACCGAGCAAAGTCTCTTCTCACTTTGCTGCTCTTCCCGTCTGTAAATACTTAGAGATAGCAGCCGTAAAAGTACCTTAGAGAGAAGGCAGCAGTAAAATTACATCAAGCCTAGGGGCTTAAACTGATTGAAGGATACATTTTCCAAGCTGATACAGCTAAAGCAGCAGCAGAACGCTTGTGCACCGAGCAGCCGGTGGAGTTGTTTGATCATTTTTTGCCCTTCTAACTCACCAAACAGCTGGAAAAAAGCCCCGCAAATATTTTGGGAACGTTTTCAGGAGGAGAAGTGGAGAGATGGGGGAATGCATTAGCCAGAGGCAAAAGTCTCTGAGATTTTCCGTGCAAACAACCATTGGTTAGAAAATAATAGGGACAGCGTTAGTCTCAGTGCCGTGCTGTGACCTGTGCTGTTTTCTGGCCCGTTCAGGGGCTTCTGTACCAGGTTGAGAAAGGTGATGGTGGTCCTGGAGCTGCTGCTGTTGGGGCAGAAAGGGAGAGGGAGACAGTGTCTGTCCCAGCAAGGGCACGGCTCAAATATATGTGTTATCTTAAAAAAAAAAAAAAACCCACCTCTGCACACCTCCTCCCCATTAATTTCCAGCCTCCGTGCCTTCTCTCTGCCCCTTCCCAGGGGGCTACCTCACGTCCCCCCAGTCCCAACCTGGGCGGCGCAGCCTGACGCAGGGCACGGAGGGGCTCAGCCCCGTGAGACCTCGATTCGACAGCCGAGATGAGATCAGGTATATTTACTCCGACCTGCCCTGGTACCTCTAATTATGATTAATGGCTGTGACGGTTATCTGGTTGACTTCTACTCTGCACCCCGGCCGGCGCTGGGGGCACGGATGCCTGACCTGCCCCGGCACGTGGGGCCAGCGCTGACACCAAGAATCGATCACAGCGGCTGTGGCTATCGCTGTTACTGGGAGCAGCAGGAAAGAGCGAGCGCAGGGAGGGAGGGAGGGCTGGCTTTGCTCTGCAGTGGGAATTTCCCCAGGGGACACAAGTAAACATGCCAAAAAGACCCTTAAGCCTCTTCAGTTACCCCCACTGCACCTTCTCTGTGCTTGCTGAGGGTGGCGGGGAGGGGACAGGGCAGGGGGCTTTTGACCCCAAACCTAAAGGCCAAAATCTTGAGTGATTTGTGTCGTAAAGCCTCCAAACCATCTCGCCCCCCTGGCCCCAGGAATCTGGCTGTCAAAGGGATTAAACCTCCACTTTCCCCCTGCGAGAGATGGCAGGCAAGGGGGAGCGGGACGCAGCCTCACATCCGACGTTCGATGGACTCACATGCCAAACCCCTTCCCCAGGGCAGAGCCTGCCACGACCCGACCCGACCCGACCCCCTCCAGAGAGCCTCCTTCTCCCTGAGCCTTCACAAGGACAGAGCAAAAGGGTGCTTGAGCTGCTTTGTGCCCAGCTCCGATAAATGGGCTTGGGGAGTAAAAGCTGCCCGAGTGCCCGTCCTGTCCCCCGATCCCAGCTCACCCCATCACTCTTGCTGGCACGAGGGAAGGGAAAGCAAGAAGAGAGCGAGGGCAAAGTGCAGAATTACCCCTTTTGGCAGCAAGGGGTGATTTCAAACAGCGTTAGCCAGTCTCTACTTATCGCACGGTGTCACCTTCCAGGGAGAAGAAGTGGCCGGGGAAGGGGAGCCTGGACTTGGCACCAGGGTGGGATAGTGCCATGACTCCGGGGAGACAACGCAAAGCATCCCCAAGGAAAGCTGGTGGGGTCAACCAGATGCACGAGGCCATGTTGGCCTCACCACCGTGATTCCAAGCTTTGCCTAAATGCCTGGGGAGCAAATACGGACTACGGAATTGGCTGGCTGCAGCTGAATTTCACTGTGGGCATGGTGCTAGCAAGATGCTACTGTGGTACCCAGAAGGGCTCTAATGATCTGGGAGGAAGACAAAGGCAGGCGTCCTGATCGCAGCTCATTGCTCTCCAGCGCTGCCGCTCGTTTCTGCAATAGCTCCTGGCTTCGAAATGAAGTACGAGGTTATGCTGGACTTTAGCAAACAACATACAGACATCGCAATATGCTAATAAATGCTGATTTAAATTTGCTGGAAGCCAGGAAGAATTATCCCAGAATGTATTAATTAGTGTGATTATGAGGTGTTTGAAAAATGAAAATGCAAAGCAGAGGCTGTAAGGAGGAAAGGCGTTTAAGGCGGGAGAGCCTTTGAAGCTCTTCCTGGGGAGATGTGCCCGGATTCCAGCACCATCCCGGGACTTGCTGCAGCACCTTCCCCGTGACCACCCCGTGCCGAAGCCCTGGCCACGCTCCCAGCACAAAGCCCCGAGCAACCCACGGCCCCACACTCCATTTGTCAAGGTGCAATGGGGCTGCGGGAGCTGGAATTGCTGGCCCAGCTCTTCTCCCCAGGCGATTCAGCGCTGCGAAACTCCGCTTTGCTGTAACACAGCGGCAGCTCTTCAAATCACTTACTTCCCTGCCCAAACGTCTCCTCCAGGGAGCAGGACGCTGCCTTTCGCAGAGCAGCGTGGCAGGGTCGGCTGCCGGCTGGGCAGGCACGTGTTTCCCCCGAAGGGGAATAGGTTTTCAAAGTGAATCTTAAATCAGCAAGCTGACGGGCAGCCCTGGCTGATTTCCTTCCTGCTCTCTTTTCGTTATTGATGTTATTTTACCCCCAATATTCCTCGCTGCCATTTCTTCCACCACCCTCTCCTCGCTGCGATTCCCCAAATCCCACAACGTGCATCAGACTCATTCTTCAACCGCCAAACCGGGGCTGGTGCTCCCTCTCTGCTGCAGAAACCTTCCCAGCGCCTTCCCAGGAGGACGGCAGCTCACAGAGGAGAAGGGCAAGCTGCGGCTCTGCCATCGAGACCGCGAGGATCACCCTGGGATGGAGCAAACCTGGGCTCCCCTCTGGGCACAGCACCAGCACCGAGTGCTGTGATCGGGTGCAATAACCCAGACTGCTTTAAAAAAACCATCCCTGAGCGCCTTTGGTGCAGCTCTGAGTGAGGAAAGATGCTCAGCAGTGCTCACATGCCCAGTAGGGGCTATCTTGCCCTCTGCTGAAGATTTCGTGACCATCCCAAAGCAGATCTCTCTCTTTTCTGTCTTTCAGCAGAATGATAATCGTGTTGGTGCAGTTTCCCACTACAAAATGCTGCAGGACAGTGACGGTCCCAGGATCAGGCTGAGATCCCACCTCTGCTCAGTGTCAGTCTGTGCCCTATTCACCAGCCCCATTGCCAGTGAGAGTGGCTGGATGGACAGAGGGATGGACTTTTGTCTGGAGGAGGCCAGAAAGCGTATATGGGGATGGGTACCCGCTGCTTTTCTGGGGGGACAGCTAGCTACACAGCCCAACTTGAAAGACTTCCCTCTCCCATGATGGCAGAGATTTCTCCACTCCTACCTTTCATCATCAAACAGACGCGTGCTCTGCAGCATCTCCCAGCTGACAGCCCTCCCGTGCAGCGCACGCAGCCGAGGCAGGGGCAGGATTTCCCTGAGCTGCTTTCATCTGCTCCTCAATGCGCACTTGCACGCATATATCGATTGAAGCAACCCCACTTAGCTGCGGCCCCGCAGCTCCTCGCCGGAGCAATGGTGCCATGGTCCTCCCAGTCTCCCCATCAAAGCCCAGGACTGAGCCTCAGCTGAGAACATAAAGAGCCTCCCAACGCTGGCTGCCCTGTTTGTGGTGATAAATGCTCAGCCACAGCCCGAGCTGTCATGGCTCCAGATTAAAGTGTGGGGAAAAAGACCCCAAAGCCACTTTCCTTGATCTGTCATGAGGCAGGAGTTTAGCTGATGGACTACTGACATCAAGCAGCAGTTTGTCCTCTCACACCTGCCCCGCGCTGCTGCAGAGCAGAGCTGAAGGGGGTCATGCTGGGAGGGCTCAGCTCACACCTTTTCCCAGCAGGAGCAAGAAGCACTGGTGAAACTCTCCACATTTCTTGTAGGGAGCAAGTTCAGCACTGGGGAGAAGGGCTGGAGGGGACAACCGCACAGGGACAACCCTGACCCACAGCTGGGCTCACCGTGGGTGATGCTACCGGGGCACGATGCTGATTTGCACCAGTCAGGTGGGCTGGGGATGCCGGCAGCAGTGAGCTGGCCAGATCCAGCGCGAGAGGCGACCAGGTCTGGGATTTTTTTCCAAAAGCCTCAGGGTTTTAGGCATTCAGATTTATAGACATTTGCTTAATGCAGAGGCTGGGGAGGAGGAAATGGAAGTGGAAATTCATGGCTAGATAAATGGCTCTGTAGGAAGGGGCAGATGGGTGGGGTTTTCTGCTTGGAAATCTCTACCTACCGTCCTGCATCTGGCTTTTAAGAGCCCAGTTCCCAAGATTTTCGCTGACAGGCTCTTCAGGAAGTTCAGAAACACCCACCCGTCCAAGCTGGCATCCTTCATGCCAGAGCTGCCCCAGGCCCAGGCACTGCCTTCCCCTCCTTTTCCTCCAAAAGGATTTAAAGAAAAAAATAAATGTTCCAAACTGCCACCTTTTTGGAAAAAGAGAATCCAGGTTAGAAATATTCTACTGAAAGGAAAAAAAAAAACCCTATTGATACGAAAAAACAAGCCAAAGCAAACTGAGCCCAGCTACAAACCTTCAAGTCTCCAATCCCATCTTCAAAGCTGAAGGCATCAAGGGCACCTTCCACCCTCCTCACCCCACCAGTAAATCATAGAATCACAGAATCATTTGGTTGGAAAAGACCTTTAAGATCATCAAGTCCAACCATACCTGTCCACTACTAAACCATGTCCCTAAGCACCTCGTCTGCCCAGCTTTTAAATACCTCCAGGGATGGGGACTCCACCACTTCCCTGGGCAGCCTGTTCCAATGCTTGACAACCCTCTCTGTGAAGAAGTTTTTCCTAATATCCAATCTAAACCTCCCCTGGCACAACTTGAGGCCATTGCCTCTCGTCCTATCACTTGTTACCTGGGAGAAGAGACCAACCCCCACCTCGCTACACCCTCCTCTCAGGCAGTTGTAGAGGGCGATAAGGTCTCCCCCCAGCCTCCTCTTCTGCAGGCTGAACAACCCCAGGTCTCTCAGCCGTTCCTCCTTACGCTTTGTGTCTTTCCTGTGAAATTCTCCGTGTATAACTCATACTTATTCCCCCACCACCCTGTTTTTTTTCCCCCTCATTTGCAGGCAATGCCTACAAAAGCAGAGCTTCCATTGCCAGCCAGCACATGCATGTCGCCAGCTCATGCGCACGGCAAAAAACCAACTTGGGGAGCTTTGGTGGTCACTGCAGCCCTTCACCCCCCCGAAGCCATGACCACCCTCCTCTCAGCGGGTGACGGAGCTGTGGGGCTAACGCAGGGGCCGAGTTCACCAGGGCATCTGTATGAGCCAAGATCTGAAATAGTTTTCCAGGACTAAAGTGATGACGAAGCTCCAGGTCTGGGTGCCGCTTGTATTTGTTTCAGTGCTGGCGTCTTGCCTGGGTTTGGACAAGGCAAGGTGATGAATCCTCAGGTCTCCACTGGCTAGGGAAAGCATTTGCATTAAAAAAAGAGCAATTCTTGCTCTTTGAATATCAAACAGAGAAACACACCTTCCTCAAAGGCCAGAGCCACCGACTGCCCCAGGGTCCCACCTGCCACAGTGGGAGGGCACCCAGGGGTGGCCCCACACCCCGTTTCATCCCGCTTCACCCAAGTTGCATCCAGGAGAAGCTCAAAAAGAAACGGGCAAAATCTCCCCAGAGCGCACAGGCCTGTTCGGAAGGGAACGATTTTGAGTCAAAGTGACTGCTCCTTTGGAAATTTCCTTCTGCTGAAGGAGAAGCATGAACAAAACCCCTTTCTTTGGGAAAAAAATGGAAACAAAGCTCAGATCAGAAGGGAAAGCTATAATGGGAGCAGACACCGTTCCCCGCCACCGCCGAACTGACCGCCGACAAATCATTTCAGGTCAGCGCAGAACAACACAGGCTCTTGGAGCTGGAGAGGCCATGATGGAAAAGGACCGCATCAATTAATTTGGGTGGTTTTAATTAGGGCAGCTCTCTTGGGCTGCAAAGCTGGGCTCAGCTCGCTGCGGGGCTGAGCCTGGGGCCAGGGCCGTGCTGCCTGCCTGCCTGCCTGCCCCGAGGCGTGAACCCGGCCCTGCCCGCACACGCAACCCGCGAGGTCTGGGCATGCCGTGCCCTCGGCTGCCGCTGCTTGGGGTTGATGGAGCTGAGAAATGGCATTTAGCTACCCAGGTCACCCCACCTGCTCAGCTTGGGCGGTTTTGGAGCTCAAGGAGAGCCCAGACAGTGAGCGAGGGGTTGCCTTTAACCTCCAGAGCAGCAGCGACAGCTACGCTCATGTTCGGGCAGGGACGGATGGACACGTCCTCCCCCTTGCCAGCACCTGCAGGGCTGCTGGGGCAGGAGAAGAGTTTGTAATGCTAGGGTGTCCCTGCAAGGACTCAGCGCAGGGCAGCGTGTGAGATGGCTGTGGGCGTCCCACAGGACGTGAGTGCCTGCCCCGGGGACTCCCTGCCCCGGTGTGTGCAGAGCGGGGTGATGAAGGGGTGAAGCCCCCCGGGACCCTCAAGCCCTCACCGCCTCCTCTTGCTGGGCTCTGGGCATCTCAGGGCAGTTCAGCCCTGGGTGAAGGTGGAACGGGTGGTGCTAGGAGAGAAAAAAAGAGAGGGAGTTGGCTCATGGAGATGCTGGGGTGATGGCCGAGCTTTGGCAGCCCATTGCTTCTCGCAGCCGAGCGTGGTAATTCTGGATTTGCCAAGCAGAAAGCTTTGCCCCTTCAAAAGCAAACCTGGTGCAACACCGTTCCCATGCCGGGAGGCTGAGCATGTGTGCAGGTAGAGCCTGCAGTAGGACTAAACAGAAATCCCACCGACACTCAGGGACTGAGCCCGGCAGCACGGGGGGTGGGATCCTGGGGTCCAGCGCTCCCAGCTGCACCCAACTCCCATCCCAGTGGGCGATTCCCTTAACCCAGCTAAAAGTCACTGCAGGGCACTTACAGGGAGCAGGAAGAGGGGCCAGGAAGGTCCGAGGTGTCCGTCCCAGGCGGGTCAGGGGCGTCTGGCGACCCCACGCCGGGCGGATGTTCAGGTGGGGGCATGCGGCCAAGTGGAGGAGAGCCCCGCACCCGGAGGCGGAGAACTCAGTAATCTGTCAGGCATCCCAGCGCAGGCTCTGCAGCAAGACTTTAATAGACTTATCTTTACCACAATAATGCATTTTATTTTTCCAGTGCACATTCATTATTCACACACTTATTTCCCCACGGATTATGTATGCTGCCTGAGCTCTGTTCTCCTGCCTTATTTTCACGATGTCGGCTCTGGTACCTACATATTTTTACAGCATTGTCACCTGCAAACGGGTTTCTATTTAATCGCCAAAACTAATAATACGGCTCAGTGGAGATGTCAGAGGTAGGATGCTCATTCCCTTCCAAAGTCCCTCATCTGAAAAAGACCAGCTGTTGGCACCGAAGCATCCTGCGTGTAACAAGTTTGGGGGCTCTCAGACCACCTCCTGCGTGGATCCTCCACCATGGTGGGTGAATCTTGTGGCTGCAGCATCCAAAGCCCCGAGATGGAGTTTGCTGGAGGAAAAGCGAGGGATATACCATGTATCAACCCTGCTGCTTCATCCCAGGTTTCAAAGGGACTTTAAAAGGCTCCCCAAACCCACCTCCCAGTCAGTCGCTGGACCGGAGCTTCCCAATGCCACATAGCACAGCAAATCCCTTTGACTTGTGCTGGGCTATGTGCTCCATGAACATTTTTGACTCACTCAGACCTGGGATGACCTACGGCACGAGGGGAAGAAGCACAAAGTAGCTGCTCATTAAGCAGGGACATCTGCGAAGCAGGTGAGTGCTGGTGCAGTGGGATGAGCAACATCTGCGCGCAGGCATCGAGCTCAGCCTGCAAGGCTTCCGCGCAGAGCAGCTGCATGAACTGCACCTCGGCAGCCCGATTTCCAGCATTTCTGGATTTCCAGCCTCTTGGCACGTTGAAGTGAAGAGCGGTCCCTTACCATGGGTTTATGGTAAGCCCAACACTCACCCACAGTTACCAAGGGCACACAGGCACATCCGAATACTCACGCACACAAAGCTACCATGCCGTGCCTTCCCCCACGTACACACACTACAATGTCAAACCACCTAACGCCCTGATGATCTATTTTTGAGCTGGATCTCGGCTGTTTTTGGCATTCTGGTGTTTTGTGGAGGATGATGATTTAATGTCATCGCTTTCCTTCCCTGGGAGAGAGAGGTTACCTTACACCGGAGGAAGCGAGGGCTCGTGTTTGCACGCATGCTTTTCCATGTCAGGGGGAAGCAGCACAAACAACTTCTGCAAGCTGTGAAGCACTCCGAAAGGAAGAGATAATTCTGTTTTTTTCCCCATGAAATGGCTTCTGGGGTTTAGATTAGCTGCACGCAGGGTTCAGGGCTGGATCATCAGGCAGCGGAGGGGAGCTCAGCACCTTCATCCCAACCATCTCCCTTCTCCATTTGCTCAACTTCAGCCTTGCAACCCAGACAGCGAGGATGGGCTGAGAAAAGCAAAGCCTCCAAGCACTGGGGGAGAAAGTTTTCCTTGCAGCTGCTTTGTCAGTCCCTATGCAGGGGCCGAGCAGCTCATACAAGGTGTCCTCCCAGACAGGTAAGGACACATCAGTCCTCATCCTTCACCTCCCCACTGGGTGCCCTGGTACCTTGCAGGATGCTCCAGCTCATGCTCTCGTCCCCAGGCACAGCCTGACCAAGGTCATGTTGGCTCAGCTGCCCCCAGGGTCCTGCTCTGCCTCCCTGCCTGCACCCAAATGCCAGCCTTCATCCACCACCGGATCCCTGCTTTCTCTTCAAGCCTTTTATAACTCCCAAGCCATGCTTCGCCCCAAGCCTGGATGCTCCCCATCCAGAACAGGGCCCTGTCCCCGCACCACTCCCCCCAGCACAGCCCTGCCTTCGCTGCAAGCAGTTATTCTCACCCCTAATTCCTCCCCCACCTTTAGCCAGTGCATTATTCTGCCCACGTCCCCGCGCTCACTCCCTGCCTTCGATGAGAATCATAAATAAGGCATAAGGCACACTAAAAAGGGAGAGAAAACATTTAATCTTTTATTCTAGTTTGTTGCAGAGTTGAGATGGATCCGGCTGCTCAGGATCCTTCTTCTGGCCCTGGCCGTTCGCTCCCTCCCTCCCTGGCACTCGCTTACAGAGACAGGAGGGTGACAAAGGATGGACGCTGTTCCCCTGGGGTTAACCTTATAAAGCAATTTTCCTTCTGTTTTTTCTGCAATGGCAAGTGCCAAAATGCACACGAGCAGGGACATCAGCGCATCCCAGGGAAGGGATGGAGATGCCCAATTAACTGGTTTGTAAGCCCTCAAAATAGAGGTGCCCCTGGTCCCTGAAAGCACCGAGCTGTGCACCCCACATAGGTTATTTGGGGGGAAAAAAAGAAGAAATTGTCCTATAGCTAAAACGCATTTAGCCCCCCAGTGTGAAATCCCGAGGCAGAGAGCATCTCCCACCGCGATGCTCACCATGTGCTTCCAGCAAAATAAAAAATTCAGGGCTGGGTTTGGTCAGGAGTTTTCCTGCGACTCAAGGACAGGTCATTCATCTCATCATGGGCTTCTGCCGTGAGGGGTTTGCGGCAGCGCTCCGAGGAGCTGAGACCGCGGGTGAGCATCCCCGGTGGGAGCGGTCCCTGGATGCTGCCGCAGTGGCTGTGTTGCTGCCGTCCCTCAGCAATGCCAGGATGAATGTGCTGAGGTCCAGAGAAACAAAAAAAAAAAAAAAAGGGTATTTTGGTTTCTGTAAGCCTGGTTTCCTGAGGAAAAGAGGTTTATGCAATCACACACCCTGTGCCTGAGGCAGCCGGTGCGTCTTCCCTCGTCATTTTATACCTTACGAGGCAAATTTGACAGTAACAATAGGAATCTGGAGAGAATTATGTTCCAACAGGCTTGGTGAGGATCCGCAGCCTGGCAGAGGATTGAAAGACATAATTACTGGCCCCACTGAGGAAAAGGCCACGTTGTGAGTGTTTTCCTTCTCCGTCAGAGAATCTGCAGGCAGTTAAGAGCCGTCCCCGAGGGAAAGCGTTGGTCAGCACTTGCACTAGCCAGTGGAGAAGCCACCAGTAAGGAAACTCCAGCTGCCAGGGGCTACTCTGGGGTCTGCTGGGGCAAGTCTGGCAGGGGAAGCTTTTCCCCTGTTTGGGACATCGCACCGCTGCCCTCCTGTGTGGATTCTCTGGTGTCTACTACACAGTTGTGCCACTTGGCAGCCTTCTCACCCACGTGGTTACCTCTTATCCCACACTTATGGCCATGGCACCAGGAGGAGGAAGGAGCTTCTGCCAGATGCAAGGAGCCCATGGGCATGTGTGGTCCTCATCGGCTGGATCCTTCCCTCCATCCTCACCCTCCACCCAGGCATCACAGTACACGCTGCCCTACATTTCCCCAGCACAGAGACCGTCGACATGTGCTTGGAGGACTGACACGCTTGTCCTGCCATTTCCACTTAGCTCTGCGCAGGCACAGGGATGTGCTGCACATAGCTTTAATCTTAAAATATCACTTGTTACACCTGGAATCCAACTGAATGTCGCTATTACAGCCGAGGACTTTGCTCAAACCTCATGATGGAAACACCAATTTGAATCCTCAGGAGGTTTAACAGAAAGGCTTGCTTCAAACCTAAACTTTAATCTTCCTGACATTTTTTTCCGCTTATAAAAAAATTGTCTTAAACAGCAAATGCAAAAGCTCCTGTTTCTGTCAAGTGTATAGCAAAGCAGGTCCCCCCCACCCCATCAGTCCAGGGCTCACCTGGATCAGGGTGGGATTCAGCATCATCTCCCAAAGGGATTTTTTTTTTTTTTTTGGCTCTCTGTATCCTTACAACCTAAAGGAGGCTGCCCCGGGGCACGGCAGGGCTGGTGAGGAGTTAAAAAGCATTTAAAAACCAGTAACAAATTGCCATGTCTGCTACCTGCCGCCCGCAATCTCACCTGCATCAGCGGGAGGGAAAGGGTTTGTTTGCCTCCAAGATTAAAAGTTCCCTTTCCCTTCATGCCCCTTATTTCAATATTTGGAAACAAAACTGTTTTGCAGTAATGCATTTTGTCTCCTTTCCATTTCCTTTCCTCTGATAGGAAATCATTTGCCGAGGCCGGGGGCAGTCCCCAGGCAGCTCCAAAGGCTCTGTTTTGGGGCCAAATTCCCCCTTTACTTGGATAAAGGACTGGGGGGTGGTTGGGATTTTCCTCCAACAACTGGTTTCTTTGGGAAACACCAGAGAAGGGCTGAAGCTGTGTGTGAACAGTGGATATATGTGACTTTTTTGGCTAAAAAAGGCTGGAAAAGTAAAAAAAAAAACCACCCCAAACGCTGCTTTGCATGACCACTGTAACGCCAACCACCCCCCTGCGCCCCCCGGCACATCGCTGTGGGTGGATAAAACCCAGCACCGGCGCTTCCCCTTCTTTGAGAAACACAACGAACCCCCAAACCCAAGGGGCTTGCAAGGAAAAGAAAATAAATAAATCCGAGTCCTAGCACTGGGACAGAGGCAGAGCCTGCAGAGGCTGGCCCAGCAGAGAAATGGGTGGGAATAAAATATCAATGTAAGAGGAATTATTTAAGAGGTAGAAGAAAGCTGTTAAAAAACGGGGGAAAAAAAATCAACCCTCTCTTGAGGGGGAATAAAAATGTTCGCGCGAAAGTAGGCCATTTGCTAAACAATAAAAGGGATGAAGCAGATGATGACTCTAAAATGGCTGAGACGCTGAACTGCTTTTAAAAATCTGCCTTTATCAAGAGAAACGTGGAAGAGTGGTTTGGACAATTCGGAAGTAACAAAGGCCTCATAAAAATAGTTCCGGGGGGAAGAGAAACACTTGGGAAACGGGAGCACGGCAGAGGCATCGTGGCAGAGCGCATCAAGGGATGAGCTGATGGACCCTGCGCCTGGGACCCAGGTCTGGGGCCGCATCCTGCCCCCTCCCGGCACAGCACCAGGAGCTCCCAAATCTGCTGCCAACACGGACTCGGGGCTTTGGGAAGCGCGGAAGAGGGGCGAAACAAGAGAGGCTACAAAGATCCCATCAGACAAATTGGAGCGCTGCCTCTTCTTCGCCTTTTAATAGCAGAGCCAAATTAAAGACGGCAAAGCAAATTCTCTCTGGATATCAGGATGTGATATCGCTTCCCGAGGGGTGAAATGGAGGGATGATGGAATTAAATTAAGAAAAAGGAAGTTAAAATTGAATATCTGAAAGGAAACATTGCTCAGAGTAATTCTCTGCTCAGCTGGGGATTGGCATCCCAGAGGGTGATTGCAGATAAAGTCCGACAGCACCTGGATCTCTCGGCATCCAGAAAGCATTTCAATCACAGTTGTGGGGGCTGCTCTGAAGAGCCGAAACAGGGGCCACACGCTGCCCAAGGGGGGCTTGGAGCCCAGGGAAGGGAAGAGCCCCAGGGATGGGAGAGAACAGGCAGGGAAAAAAAAAAAAAGAACAAAGTCCCCAGGCAGGGTGGGTTTTCCTGATAGTCTTTCTCCACATTACAGCCACCCAGGCACTCTCTTTTCAGTGTGGGAAGCAACAGGGAGCAGGAGGAGACGATGCCCATGACCACACGTCTGCTGCCTCAGTTTCCTCCAGGGATGACTCGGAGGAGAGGCCACCACACTCCTACGGCTCTCTGCTATTGCTCTGTGTGGGCTGGTGGTCCACAACAGCCATACAGGGCCCAGCCCAAAATCCAGCCTTTTCCCAAACCCGGCCTCTGACCGTGCCCAGCAGCGAGGAGGATAAATGCAGCCTGAGACATCGTGTTGCTCCTCTCCCCACCGCCCATGGTCGTATCTCAGGGACCAGGACAGGGGATGCCCCGGCTGCCCAGGGCAAACAGCCTCCGGTCGGCAGCTCCAGGCTGGAAGTGGGACGGCTCCTGCGTCACGGCCAACGGGGAGCAGGCGGTGGGTGGGAGAAGAGGAGTATTCCTCTGCCAGACCCAGAACAGCCTGGGGCTGGTGTAAATTTGGCCGCTCCCAGGGGTCAATTCCCCAGCTCTGACGCAGCTGGGCTCTGCTCATCCTTGCTGGTCTCATCCCCCTCCTCTGGCCAGCCTCCCCGCACCTCCCACAGGGAGCAAACAGCATGTCCCAAACCCCGCTGCTGGAAACCCCAGTTACAGAGCAGGGAAACACCTGGCAGCCTCTTTGCCTGGGGAGAAAGCAACCAAGGCAAAAAAAAAAAAAAAGCATGGAAAAAGTTCAAAATAAGGCAATTTGGGATGCTAGCATCCCCAAATTTTCAGAAGTATTTTTAGCATCAAGCTTTGAGCTAAAGGAAACAGCTGTACAACCCCTGGCAGCAGGAGAGACAGGAGGTGGGAGCCAAACCCCTCATATTTTCGTTGCACTTTTCCTTAAGCCACCCTGAGTCATGCAATTGGCAGCCCCCTTCATCTGAAACAAGAGCAAAGCATCACCAGCATCCCCCAAAAAAGCCTGTCCCCTTCGCAGCACCAGAAGGCTGACAAAAATAGGTCTCTCTTGCTGCAGCACCAAATGTACTCACCACCACCCAGGAGCCCAAACCCCTCAAAGAGCCCAGGGACCCCTTCTATAGAGAGCTCCCAGCCAGCCCAGGAGCACCTGATCCTGCCCAGCCCATCACCTGGGAGGCTGCAGGTGAGGCTCAGCCCAGCCTCGCACTTAAAGGACCAGTTTTCCTTGTGAATGCAGTGATTTAAACAACGAACTTTATGTTTTTCCTCTATATTATGGCATGTCTTGGCTTTGCACTGGGCTTGGGGAGAGGAGAGACCCTCCTTGGTTTTGGGAAAATGAAGCCCTGCTGGGGAGGAAACAACAGTCTCTGGCTTCAGCGTCTGATCTCCTCCCGGAGGAGTGGGGACAAGCGGCGACAGCGGGGCAGTAAATCAGGGGAAGGGTTTCTGAAGGGCTTTCTGAGCAATCAAGATGAGACAGAAATATCCCCGACTCCGGAGCAGCTGCTCCAGTTACCACCCACCTGCTCAGCCGCAGCCGGGGCCCAAAAAGCCGGAGGAGATCACTGGGATCTTTAATAAATCTTGCAATGACCCAGCCTGGAGTTTAGGGTAAAGAAAAGGGAAAAAGGCTCCTGAGTGCACACTGAGTGCTTCACCCACCCTCTCCCGCTGCGGTGGGCTTGCTCCCTTGCCCTGGGCTCCTGCAAGCGACTGCGCCGAGCCTGGGGCACCCAATTTCTGCTAGTCCCATTCCAAGGTGAGAAAAGCAAAGACACTCCCCAGGGATGGGCATGGGAGAGAAGCAGAGGAGGGCTCTGATTTCGGCCACAGGAGCCCAGGGTCAGCCCTCCCCAGCTGAGCTGGTCCCCAACTCTCCAGCTGAGGTCCCAGGCTGCTGGCGGTCAGCAAAGGTCTTCTGCTATCGCACCGGCCAGAAAGTCCAGCAGCGAGGTGAGCTGGGGCTCACTCCTGCAATGAGCTATGAGGTAGGTGGGGTTTTTGTCCAGAAAACCATTGATCTGCCACCAGATCTGCCTCCCAGGCATTCCGTGATCTGTACAGAGGAAGAGATCACCTCTGTGTCACATGAGGATACAGAATTAGGACCACGAGAAGATATGAACGGTGACCCAGGAAAGACAGCCTGGGTTGGATCAGCTCTAGTAATGCAAAAACTTTGAGGGGGAAATTTTCTGGTTTGTCTGGGAAGGTCGGGTACTGGTCGGTCACGTTAGCTCTGGCACGGAGCTGTGAGTCCATCAGTTGTCTGAGCTGGGCCCATCTGCAGCTACAACTCGATGCAATGAGAAAAAGAAGGCCACCACATCTCCCAGAACAACTGCTGGGTGACTGTTCCCATTACATCTTGCTCCCAGCACTACTCTCTACGCTGTGCAACACTACAAGAAGCAAAGAGGATCCCAAGCCATTACCCAGGGGTACAATTCCTTGGATGCAGATACAACCTTGGCAAGGAAGAGAGCTGCTGGCCATGAGCCATGCATGCACAGATTGGTGTCTGGTACCAAATGCCATTGCTCCATGAGCTAAAAATTCTGTCTTCAAGTCAAACAGGAGAAATTGGCTAAAAAGCAAAAAATAAGGGACTCAGCCAGTAAAATTTTGGCACTGTGAGTGACTCGTCAGAGGACACAATATTAGGGTTGGCCTGGAAGAGTCTTTGTATGTCAAGGGGGGGAGTCTTGTCTCAGCATAAGACACGGAGATGCTGAGCTGAGGGGTTGACATTCAAAGGAGCCAAAGGTGCTGCTTTCTACTTAAATCTGGGCGGTTGACCATAAAGAGGGCTGGCTCCTGGGAGTGTGGCTACTGGTAGCAGCTTCAGTGTGGTGCTTTGGGGGAAAACTCAATGGGCTGTAGAGTCAGAAATCAAAACCCTGCCTGTCCAACCTTCTCGACTGGTCTTGAACAGACACAGATGGAGAACTCAGCCTGCTCCATGCACCGGGATGGGGGGAAGGTCTTTCCATTTCAGCACCACCACCCACATAGGCAAGACAGAAGGCCAGCCAATTCTTGGCCTGGGTTCTGTTCAAGGAAGGAGGTGCATCCCTTCATCCTGGGAAGAGGTCTTGGGCGTTCACTTGCTAGAAGTGCCTTGGAAGATATAAGCAAGGGTGAGAGGCCAAGACAATTGGTCTCTGTTGACAGAAGCCACCCAACCGGAACAGGCTTTCAGCTAAGGAAAGCTTCCTAAACACGGAGCCCCAGTGCCTGCGCTGTCAGAAGTGATGTTGTAAATGGGCCTTGGATGTACTATCACCCTGCAATACCGTACAAAGAGCTTGGTGGATCAAGTGGAAAAATGATGACTTTTCAGAAGAAATAATATATTGGAGATGGGAAAAAAGCAGTAGGTTTGACTGATGTGAATCTACTGTTTTTTCTCTGAGCTGTGCAAAAAGGAGTTTTTATCCAAGAAAAGCTGGCTCTGCAAGAGGTTTGGACAATAAAGTCACATCTCCTGCAACACCGTGGCACACAGTACTTGGAGAGTTTGTGTGAGCAGTCAGACAAGGCAAAGCCTTGATCCACCTCCTCCCTTAGATCCTTTTTTTGCTCGTATTTATTAACTTGGTTCTTTCACTACTACTTACTCATCACAGTTACAAGCTCCAGCCCTTTTTCCTCAAAACAACAGCGAGAAACACAACAGTTCAGATGTACAGTCATGGGTTTTAATACATTTTGCCTCCCGGGGCTGCAAAGAAAGCACAGAGAAATTGTTCTGATGGCTCAGATCCAGGGAGAGGTGAAAAGGGGAGCAGGAAACATGATGGTGATCGATGGAGAAAGGGTCACTGCGGGGTGGCGAGAGTCCCCTGGAGCACGCTCTCCCAGGGCTGCGGTGGGGCTGGAGCTGGCCTGGGGTGGGAGAGCAGAGAGCAGCTGAGACCTTGGTTGGGCCAGATCAAAGGAAATTGGGAGCTGGGACACTGCGGACCCTGGGTGCAGACGGTCTGGAGCGTTAGGACAAGGCACAGGGTCACCCGGAGAATCTGGGAGCCAGATCCACTCCCCAGACACTGTCACCTCAAGAGTTTGGGCTCTTTGGGAACATGAAGCTATGTCCCATGTCTATGGAGGGAGACAGCCAGCCAAGGCCCCAGTCTCTTTGGGTTGCACCTTGATGCACTAATTACACCCTTTGTCTGCATGCTCGAGAGACAGGCCTAACGATGTATCTGAGAGGCTGCATCTCCTTGGAGTGCCGGCTCTCAGGAAGGCAGGTCCAGCCCCACCTTGAAGCACCAGCAGGAGGACAACGCCGCCCCCGAGACGGTCCAAGCTGTGGAGGGACCGAGCGGGGTTGGACGTTTGCTTAATTTAATCTCCTCTCCAACCTCTGCACTTCTCTCATTTCCCGTGAGCCTCTCTGCTCCTCGCCTGCGACGTCACGCTGAGCCCAAGGAAGCCATCCCAGGGCAAAATGACAATAGCTGAATTCTCTCCTCAGCAGCAATGTGATGTTGTTAGGTAGGATGAGGTTTTCATGGAGACCAGGATTTTTTTTTAAATTCAGAAAAATAGGGATGGAAGTGGGAGGCAAGTAAAGGTCTCCATTCACACCTTTTCCACAGAAAGCCTCCCCAAACTCACCAATAAAAGCCAAATTTGTGGCTGTAATTAGGAGGGGAAAAAAAGATTCTTGTTTTGCAAAAAAATTTCTTTTGGAGTTTGTTTTTTCCGTGAGAAAATGGAGCTTGTGCGTCGCTGAGTGGTTTGGGGCAGCTTACGATAGCTGTGTCTCAGCTCAGAGCTCAGGCTCTGGGCAGGGGATGTCTCAGGCTCTCCAAGCAGTGGAGGTGGGCACGATGCTGAGAGGGGCCATGGGAGAGGACAGTGAGATGAAGGTGATGCTGAGACACCCCAATCTACATCTGATGGGCACAAAAAGGTTTCCAGCTGGTCTCCTGCCGTCACTGCTTGCTTATTTCTGATGGAATTCCACCAGCAGTGGCTCATGTCCAATGCTTTGTTCATTTAAAGAGAGGCCGAAGCTGAACAAAAGCCACGTGCCACTTCCCTCTCCTGTCAAGGAGAGAGTGAGTCTAAACCCAGCCCTCATACTTCCCCTTGTTGGACCATTCGTTGTGAATGAGGACTTGCAAATTGCTTTCTAATTTGCTTCCTTGCAGCCGAGGAAGGCTGGGACTGGGGGCTGTGGGATTCACGCCTGCCTTTGTGGGTTTTTTTCAAAGTGAGCTCCTTTTGCCTTGTGTGAAGAGGACATGCTCGAAGAGTCGGCTTTTGCCTTGGGAAGAAAGTGTTCTTTTTTTTTTTTTTTAAATAAAAAAAGAGGTTTTTTAAAAAAAGAGTTATTAAAAAAGAGACCTGGACAGCTTCTGAATTTTGTAGGATGGCCCAGGAGCTCTCAAAAATCAATGAGAATAAGATAGTGGAGTTGGTGTTAACAGACTGCAAAGTGGGTTGTGAAGGGTCGAAGAGGGTCTTTCACACCCAGCTGGAGGTTTAGCATATTTTGATTCTTCCGCTCATCCTGGCAGGTACTGAAAAGGAACCGGGAAGAAGCTGATTCCCCACCAAGGGGAAAATTCTCCTCTCAGTCAGCGCTGGGAACTGGAGTCTGCTCAAGAGTGTGGAAGATTAACACGGTGCAAAAGAGCAACCTGAAAATCCCAAATCAAAGCAACGGTTCATGGCAAACTTCCCGCCAGCTCCATGAGACACCGGAGCACACGTGTGGGAGAGACTCGTGGCCCCAGCCCAATGCATGAAGACTTCCAAGAGCTACACAGCAAAGGGGAGGAAGCGGAGATCTCAGTCCTGCTCCTAGCACCATTTATCACATGGCATGTGGCAGAAGATGCCTCCCAGATCACCCCAGCTTGGCAGATGCCAACAGGCTTCTGACATCGCTCTTCCACCCATCCCTCCCGCACCATATGGCTCTCGTACGCTGGGTCCCAGGAGGCCCTTTCCAACAGCTGCTCTGCTAATGACTCCTTATTAATAGCGGGACTCTGGAAGGGCACCAGTGATGCCCCTCTTGAAGGTGAACCTTTCAGGGATGGATTTGGCTGCGGATCTTCACCTTCGCAAACAGCCTGGATCACCTCCACCACCAGCAGCGATGGTTTGGGCGGCATCGTGTGCTGAATGGCTGGCAGTTAATGGCCGGCAGTTAATGGCCACCAGTTGTGTCACCTCCCAGCCTTTCTGGGCCTCGTATATCCTGGGTGCCAACATCCCACAGAAACTGGAGCTAGCCTGAACAAGGCTGGCCTCCAAGAGGAGTAACATCTTGGTGTCTTCTTCCACGCCACCATCCCACATCACTCGCTGTAAGAGAGCATCGGATGCAAACTGCCGGGACTGTTTGCTTCCCTGAGCTCTCGGCTCAACTCCCAGCTTGTACCAAACCCTTCTCTACCTGGGCAGCTCCTCCTTTGCTCGCAGAGCTGTACGGACAGGGGCTGGGAAGGGGAATGGTTTTCCTGTCCAGGAGTTGCATGTGTGATGGTCTCAGTGAAAGCAGCACTGGCCGTGTCCAGGACAGGGCAGAGAGAAACCATCACAGAGTGGTCAAATCGACCATTCACAAAGCTTTGGTTCTCAGCTGATCTCAGAAGGTCCCACCTGAAAAGCTCGAGCACCAGCGCTGTGCCCAGCAAGCCCCAGGCAGCCCAAGCTCATCACAGCCCCGTGTCCAGGGAAGGAGGCATGGGAAGCCACCCCATAGTGACCTGCTCCTATAGTACTGGTCCTCAAGCGGCTGGGGAGAGGGGATTGCCAAGTCCTAAAAAAGCCCAGCCTTACTCTCAAGGAACGATGTGTGCGATATCTCCAGCACTGGCATTCTGCAAGCACAGGATTTTGGGGATCCATGGGTGTTTTTGGAGCATGGTTAGGAGGACATTCCCAAGGCTCACAGGACTGCCTGGTGGGGCAGGGGGGAAGGAAATGTGGCTGGACCAACACCAGGGACTCAGTCACCCCTCCTACAAGCCAGCCCCGGCAGGCAGAGTGAGATGCGAGAGCATCCCCAGAGTGGGTACCACCAGCCTGGACCAGGGTAGGGTCCTGTCCCCAGGAAGCCACAGCAGTTGGAGCAGCCCGGTGGGAGCCCCTTTCCTCCTGGCGGCTTCCCCACACGGTGGGGTCCCCCCTGGAGCCCATGTGCCCCCCCTCTCCTCGCTCAGCCACGCTGGGCCCTTGCTGGCCGCCCCAAACTGCCTCCAGGAGCGGCCTCACGGCCTCACAGCAGCGAGGAGCAGAGCTGCGCGTGGGTGCGTGGAGAACATGCGTCTCGCTGAGAAGTGCTACCATATGGTGACTCTGTTCCTGGAGGCACCAAAAGCCACAGCCATTAATCTCTATGAATAATTTTAGCCATGAAGCCTCCGATGGCTGTTTCCCCCATTCCCTGCAAAAAAAAAAAAAACGGTTTGTAAAACATTAGCATTCCTGAAGCAGCAGAACAGCCTGACCGAGACCGGAGGACTGGAGAGCAATTAAGTCAGGCAACTAATTGGTAACAAGTGGTGTTCCTCTGATGGGTGATGGGGACCCTGTGTGCAGGAGGAGCGTGGCCAGTGAGCTGTTTGGTGGGCCAGCCGCTGGCTGATGGGACTGGGTGGCTCCTCTGGAGGTGCCCGATTCACCCCAAGGGTTTTCTGCCCTATGTGGGAGCAGGTCTGGCACAGCCAGGGCTGGGAGAGCCCCTGGCTCTGCCCCAGGGATCATCCGAGGATTCAGCAGGGCGTCCTGTCTGGACACGGTGAGGACAGTCACCAGGAGACCCGACAACATCAACCCTGTGCAGGCCTGACGGACGTACTCTGGCTTTCCAGAGCTCAGACGCAAACTTAGGCCCTTGAGTTCCCAAACCAAAGAGGGCACAAAGCACCCGTAAATACACGCCAGCCGAGCCATGCATGCCCGTGGGCACGGAGCTGCAAATTATCACCTGCGGTGAGGGGAGGGGGAGAGGCAATGCTTCACCCCATCACTCCCAGCTGCCTTTGCCCAGCTCCATCACCCCTCCTGTCCAGGCTGTGGCCTCAGAGGCGCCACGTCCGAGTTACTCGTGACTCTTGTCTCTGGGCACAGATGAAGACAACGGTGCGGGCTAACAGCGCTTGTCCCTGCTGTGTCCCAACCCCTGCCCGGATGGGGAAGGAGGACAACAGGACCTGGATCTGCTCTGGGTCCCCAAGGCACCCCCCAAGACACAGCCAGAGGGGCCACACTGGCCCTGGGCACAGGCTGGGGCTTGCAGGATGGGCACAGCACCCGGCACCGTCCTGACCAAGTGGCCAATTTGCTGTTACAACGAGCCACGGTGGCATTTTCCCACCGCTGGAGCAAGTCTCCTGGTGATAGCAAGGTGGGACAGCGAAGACACCCCCCGTGCCCCAAAAAGCTGCGTAACTCAGCATAATAAGGGGGATATCAGGATGGGCTGGAGCCGATTCACCTTAGCAAAACCTGGCCCAGAATCTCCAGGATCCCTGGGAGGCAGCAGCTTTCACACCGGACCTCGGTACCCGGAGGTACCTTGGCCCAGCCCAGACCCCGCACGGTCCTCGCCCGCCCGGGGAGCCGCTCTCCCCTCCAAGGGTTAAGGCAGGAGCCGTGTTGGCTGATGGAGTAAGAAATTTCACTTTGCTCTTATTTGTAGTTAAAAAAAGCACTAATTCATTCTAAATCTGCCTGAAAGAGCCTTAAGTGGTAATACGCCGATAAGACGACTTTATTTGGCTTAGCATTTAGAAAGTTTTATGTGTGTAAATGGGTGAGGATATCGCAAAGGCTCGTTTGCTCTCTCTCTCTCTTTCAAAGCAGGGAGCTGTCTGGCTTCCCTTCTGCTCTCCTGCCCGCAGCATTTATATATCCCAGCCTTTCCCCCTTCTTCAGCAGGGGATTATTGCTTGATGCAGGACTGGCAACTTGTTCGGTTGATCCCCCCTTGCCCGACAGCCCCACGGCCTCCCCATGGCCCGAGGACTTCTGCACCCCACTGCTCCTGGGTGCTGCAGCCCCAGGCAGACCTGGAGCTGGCCCTGAGCCTCCATGAGTTTTTCGGCTCTCGCTGGGGTCTCAGCCCGGGTGAATCAGGGTGAGTCCCCAGGCACACTTGGAGCAGAGGACGACGTGCAGCCTTGCAGCGATTCAGGGTGAACAAACCCTGTGAGCTGCGAGGCACGCAACCATCGCTCCCCAAAATTACCCCACACAGTTTCCCAGGTACCACCCCAATAGTCCTGGAGAAGAAACATCCCCATCCATCTGCTTTGGCACCCCCTCCTCACCCTGCACCCAAACGCAGGGGAATTTCGTTCCCTGTGGCACCACCAGCCTTCGCTCTCTGACCGCTTGGGTTGATGGGGTCGGGGACGTGATTTCCTCTGTCTCAAGGTTCATTTATCCCCCTTCACGTGAGTCACCAAAAAGCCACCGGCCAGCAGCACCTTCCCCAGCCTGGCCACACTCCCCTGCTTCTTCCAACCCAACTTTTCACATCCGAGCCACCGCCACAGCCGGCTCTTAGGCAAAACACCCTATTTCACAGGGAGATTTCTCATCCTGGACCCTCCGCTTACTTACACAGCCATCGTACAAGTTCCCAGCAGCTAATAAGGCTCATGAAGTGCTCTTGTCAAAGGTTAGCATGGCTGTGAAAAGACTGATCATTAGGAGCAGGGAGCCGTCTGTGGGAGAATAAACACTGCCGAGTGGTACTCGGGCTGCGCGAGATTTGGCAAATTTCGTAAAGGTCAGTTATCAAATAAATGAGAGGAGATGAGAAATTTCAGCAAAATGCCCCTGCTTCTTGGAAATGTCTGATTGAGCACAAGGCTTGATGGATGCTATAATGGGCTCCCTTATCTTATGTCTGTCGGTGTCTGGAGTTAATTTTTGCTCTCTGAATATGAACACGCTGGCGGGGTTTTGAGCGTACGCCTTGGGTCTCGGGCTTTGCCGACAGCCAGGCGCTGTTGTACGGGCTCCACGTTTATCCCTGCGCAGCTCATTCAGGAGATAACAGCAGCAATGATTTGTAGTTAACCAGAGACAGCTAAATCAGCGCGAACACTTGTGTCAATGGGAGAGTCACTTATTCCAGTGTTAAACAGCATTAACGGGGGGGCAGCCAGCAAAGGGACAAGCCGGGGAGTTCAGCTGGGGCAAGCAGGTCTGGCTGGAGACACCCAGAAATGTGCCTGGAAGGAGCTGAAATGTTTCCTTTTGATGCTTTCAAAATAAGATCGTTCACTTCAGGACGCTCAGCTCCCTTTGGATCATTTTGAAGTGAAATGTTTTGACTTCTTTTTAATGGATTTTTTTTTTAAATAAAAATTGTCTGATTTTAAAGAAAAAAAAGGGTAGATAGGCCCTAAAATTATGTTTACTGGGGGGAGTGTGTAAAAAAAAACCCTTTCCCACTGATCTGCAGTGATGTATTTTATGTTGGAGTTTTTTTTTCTCCTTTCCCATACTCCTGGACACCCCACACCTCAGAAAAATTGCTCTTTTGGGTTGACACCGGCCGAATAACACAGAAGAGCTGAGCTCAGCTATACTCCTACAGCAACCCAAAGAGAGGAGGGGAGGACGAGAGGAGAATGAAGCTGGAAGGTCTGCAGCAAGAAGTGGCCGTGGTGACAAGGGACCAGAATCAGATCTTGTCCTGGCGATCCAGCCTGGGACGGGGCAGTCACGCGGGCTCGGGCTGCGGCAGCCTCTTGGGCAGCGGTTGGATGTCACCTGGACCTGCGAGATGCCACCAGGGAAGTCACGCAAGAGAAACCACGCTTGGGTGCAACATCCCAAGGAGGAGCATCTCCAGCGGCTGGTCCTACCCTGCAAAGTTTGGGTAAAGCTCCCAGTGGACAGGAGCACGCGAAGCCTTTCCAGTGCTCTGGAAGGAAACGTCCTTCCCCGCTTCCTTCAATTGCTTTATTGGGATTGCAGTCACGATGCCATGGGTCTGTTCACCACCGGGCTTTGAGGGTCCGTCTCTCTTGGGATGAGCCGACCGCAGCACCGGGGAGAGCAGGGGCTTAATAAAGAAATGCAAAGCAGACAGGCGATGAGACAGCGAGGAGAGTTTCACGTCTGCCCTGAACAATCTCTGACAGCCCAGGAGGAATTTGGATGATTTCAGTTTGGTTTTAGCATTATTCTTATTCCATTTAGCTAAATAAATAGAGGCTGGGTTTAAACTAATTTAATCATGTGCACGCAGGCAACTTGCACAGCCTAAAGCAAATCATGATTTTTATTGAACTGGTGTGGTTTGAGTTTAGAGGAGGAGTTTGCTAGAAGATGAATTTTCAGAGGGTTTCCTACCCTTTCCAAAAGGGCCAGTGACTGCTTCATGTGGGGAAATGAGGGGAAGTAACAAAAAAGAAGAAAAAAGGCCAGTTTTCAAGGAGATGCCTGGATTTACAGCAGTTTCATTTGTCGTGGGCTGCCTTTAGAGCCCTTTCACTAGGAGACGTGCCGGATCTGTCTGCGTCTGGGATTTAACAGGATCTTTCTAAAAAGGTTAAAATACAAGAGCAGATAGTTATTAAAATGGGAATAATGTGAAAATAGGTATTAAACAGATGAAGTAGGTCCTCCCATCCATCCCTCCGTGCCCTCTTTCCCCCCTCCCATTATAAGCGGGCAGGAGCAGAGCCCGCAGGCAGCGTACCCCATTGGGGTGGCACGGGAGGGCAGGGACCCACCGGCAGCAGGTGACACCTTCATGGCTTTTCCCACCCGGAGGCTGCTGAGATGATCCAGTGGAGAGTTCCGTCGGTTTATAACCAAGCCTAACCCAGATGGATTAGCATCCCCGCTGGCCTCCGCATCGTGGCCCACACGGTTTCCTACCCTTGCTCCAAATGGCGGGGACGCCAGCCCTGCTCACAGCAGCGGGAGGGAGCAGAATCATGTGCCTTTGCCTTCTTCAATTTGCAGGAGTGACCAAACATCTGCATTTGTGGCAATCCCCCTGCTCCCCCCCTCACGGCCACCCTAAGGCAGTGATTTGGCAGGAAAGCTTTCGCCCTCAAGGGCTGGGGCTTGGCAGGGATGCCAGCGGCTGCTCTGCGGTCCAGGGGTGCAAACTGGCCACCCTGCGGAGCCATGGTGGAGCTGCCGGCGCGGGCTGTGATAATCCGGCGGGAGCTTGATTCCTTGCCATGCTGTTACTCACGTTTGTTTACTGCAGGAAATTCATCTTTTCGGCTCATGCTGGGGATTAATTAACGGTTATGGCTTCTGTGACCCTGTGATTAATTCATTTTCACATAATTGCTTGAAGACAAAACGATGTATTAGTAGCTTTTCTCCCTCCCCATCCCTGCTTGCCATGGCCTCCGGAGGGACCAAGCAGTCAATAAGAACTTGGATGTTCCTTCCCATTTTTTGCCTTTCTCTGCTTTTTTTGCACACCCCTTATAGATCAAGAAGAAGAAAGTCGGTGAGAATTGGGGTTGAAAGCATGTCCCAGTAGAAGACCAGCTGGCCTTTGGCTGGCCAAAGACTTTCACTGGGATCTCCATGACAAACGCTGACCAGATTTTTAAGGTTTGCTATCTGAGGGTCACGTTGCACAGAGAAAAGGGCTTGGCTTTGCCCTAAGACTGCTGCAACCTGGAGCAAGACTAGGGTGACACCTTTGCAGCCTCCTGATGAGAGGGAGCATGGCTGCCCACCACGGTTTGGTGGCCTGCAGGACAGGTCACCTGGAGAATAGCAAGGATGAACCTTCCTCCTTCATCACCAGGCAGCACCTTGGGTGCTGGGGCTGTGAAGTCTTGGTATGTGAGAGGTGGTGAGGCAGAGACAGCGTGTGGGTGGGATCCATCTCCCCCTGCATCTTGCAGGGGACCCGCTCTTGCTAAGAGGTGCGAGTTGTAGGCAAGGCAAACGTGTCTGTCTTCCTTCTTGGATCTCTTCCAGCATGTCCTGCCTAGAAACTGCTCTGCACTGAAACCGGAACAGAAAAACTGTCCTGGTGTCAGGACACAGCCCCTTGCTGTGCACGGAGGAGTGGGGTCACCCCTTCTTGCATTTCCATCAAGAAAAATGACCGCCTTTGAGACCACGCAGGCGTGCTTGTGCCAGAGCCCTTGGCAAGCGGAAAAACCTCCCCTCTGGGACACAGCTTAAACCACCACTGCGAGGGGATTTAGTGCAGGACCTACAGAAACCCCACTGTCCCTCATGGGCCCCAGGGGAGATGGACTGCCATGGTCCTCATGCCAGCTGAAACCAGGACAACCAGGGGGCACGAAGCCCAGCTTTGGGCACCTTCACCTCCCAAGGACCAGGGACGGCCAGGATGGAGAATGAGGTGGGGAGCCTGGAGATCCATCAGGAGGTGACCTGCTTCACCCATTCCTCTGCCCAACCCGGGGCCGCAGCCCTGTCCCACCTCCAGGTCAGAGATTGCTTTTCGCCACCGAAAGAGAGGCTGAAACTCGCTCTTTGCCTAATCTAGACTCGCGCAGGAGCAGCCACCTTGCCTCCTGCCGCTCCCTCCCCTCCTGAAACCCATTTCAATCTGAGATTATCGAGTTAAAACACTCAGCTGACAGAAATAATAAGCACTCAGCAGGCAGCCAGCAGCTCTGCTGGGCTTCCCTCTTCCCACGCCCTTAATCTATTTTTCAGAGAGTCTTCAAGCATTTAAGCCGGCCTTTCAAAGTCGAGGAGCTTTAAACTTGGACATCAAGAGTTGTCCCTGCTTGTCCCCAGCTCGCAGCTCTGCTCCGTCCCTGATTGCCAGCAGAATGGGGGGACGGGGCAGGAGGGAAGAGCTGTGATTTCTTGCCCAGGGAGATGGGATGGTTGGAGAGAGAGAAGTAGGGGTGAGGCCACGAGAGATGCCAGTGCTGGCAAGGTAGATGTGGAAAAATGTGACTATGGGGATTATGGTGCTAAATCCAGGTTTCCTGCACGGAAAGCTGGCAGGCTGCAGAAAAGGACCCTGATGCACAATGCTGCCTTGGGGTCTGCCTCCAAGCGGGAAAATCAGATTACATGAGACAGAGAGACTTATCTCCTGCCTCTGATGGAAGGGAGGAGCACTGGAAAGGTGGTTTCCATCCACACGCTGCCCATCCTGTGTGGGCCCAGCTGGAATGAGAATAAAGTTTAAATCAAGCAATTATGTCCTTAATTTCTCTCAAGCTTCAAATGTCTCAAATTGCCAGAGGGTTTTTTGGGTTTTGGTTTGCCTTTTTTTTTTTTTTTCCCCTCTTTTTCATCTTATTCTTCCTATCCCTCTTTATTGGTTCTAATTGTGTCATTAGTAATTAATGACTTTGGAGGGAGACATTTTCTTTTTAATTAAAGGAAGAAAAGAGGAAAGCTGTAGTGACACGCAGGCATCATTCCACCTCTTGGCATGGACAGGATTTTCCTGAAGCAGTTTATCTCTCTTCCAGCAATTGGGGAAGGGGCTGGGACCAGCCTGGGGACATTTTCTGTGCTGGTGTACCCCAGTTTGGAGAGCTCATCCTCCCACCTCCTCATCCATGGCAAGAAGCTCTTCTGTGCCTTGGTCAAAGTGAGCCAGGGAGTAAATTTTAACTCCAGGAGAGACACGCTCTGAATGCGAATTCACATGGAGAAGGTAGGCTGGATGGTCCAAAACTCGCTCCAGATGTGGCTCTTCTCCCACAGAGACCACAGAGAAGACCTCAGGCTCACCTGGTCCCCTCCAAACATCTGGAGAGCTTTGTAGAAGCTCATCCCACCGCCGCCCTGGAAGCTGAAGAGATAGCACAGGCACTGTTTGGACCACAGCAATGCTACGTTGTCCCCACTGCCGGCTGGGAAACCTTTCCCCGGCCACACCGGAGACGTGCCAGCCTTGGGGACCCCCAGAGCGTTGCTGATGCATCTCCACCAGGATCTGCTCTGCGGCTGCAGTGGGGACCCTCTTCCCGTCTCCGCGCTGAACCGCTGCGAGCTGCCCAGCTCGTAGGAAGGCAGCGCAGGAAAACCGCACGTCCTATCTCATCTGGCAAATGGGTAATTATTCCTCCTGCCGACGCTTGCTGCTCCATCCAAGTCGATGCGGTGCTCCATTTGTCATTGTTTGTGAGAGCAGGAAGGGAGGCCACCGCGCTGAATGGGAATTGATTGCTTGGCTACGGGCCGGGCTGGGCAGGCAGCCTGGGCTCTGGGTAATTGCAAATTATTCCTTTAGTGGCTGTACGCGGGAGAGTCGCATGCCGGGATCCCTCCAGCGACTCCCCGGCTACTGGGAGAACTGGTCTGCTCCCAGAGAGGAAGGAGAAGCATCAACGGGATGCGATGCACATCTTGAGAGAGGACGGCAGCCACGCACCTTCTCTGTGGATTTGCTGGTGCTCCTCAAATTACTTCCAGCAGTCGGTAAAAGTGGTGAAGGGGGTTTTGGAGGAGCCTGTGGGAAGCAAAGCAACTGGGAAGGAGAAAAAAGGAATGAAGCCCCATGTCTGCAGATGTAGTTCTGTAAAGGATACGGCGAAACGCAGTCAGAAAGGAGGGATAATTGGCCCTGAATTAGCAGCTGATGTTCAGGCCACAGCTCTTGGGGCTCCTGCAAACAGCTGGGAGCAGACGCCTGCCCAACAGTCAGGGGAATTAAGGGAAAGAAATACCCCCACCCCCCCAAAACCTAGCAGAAATGTCAAGGTGATACAAAGGAACGAGCACAAAATAGCACAGGATATTTTCTAAGGCCATTAGCTGAGATTCACAGCCCCTCTTAGGTGATGGGCTTGGCACCGGCTGCCTCCCTGGAAAGGCTCTGCAGAAAGGAAACGAGGGTGAAGAGAAGAAAAACGGCCACGGTTAATGGGGGAACAGAGAGCGCGTTTTGGCGGGCAGTGGAAGTCAGAGATGACCTTGACACCCAGCGGGAGCCCGGAGTTGGTGCGAGTTGCAGGCGTCGTGCCGTGCCAGCCCGGAGGTGCCGGGGATGCTGAGCGTTAGCCTTTCCCGCTGGTTACAGACTAAAAGGAGGGATGTGAGGGAAATAATCTGCTGTGGTTTGCGGGTGGAGGAGGGATGAGGAGCTTGGCTGTCCCCAGCGATGAGGGAACAGGCTCAGAGGTGCAGCAGGGAGGAGGAGAGGAGCTCAGGGAGTGCATTTTGTGGTCCTGCACCCTGGGGTAAAGAGCTGATCCCGGCCGGGGTGGGGAGGCGTGCCTGCTCCTGCAGGGTGTTACTACAGCAAATGCGTTAGGAGAAGTGAGGTTTTACTATTCAAATACGCTGTCCTCTGCAGTGGAATCCCCCCTGGGGAGCGGGTGAGCCTTGCACTGGGGGTCGATTTATGGTAGGGAAGAAAATCTGGGATCTTGAGGGATCCTGGGTCTTCCTGAGCTCTGGCAGTTTTCTCGACTGACCCATCCTCAACGCTGGGATGGGGCGTCCCGCTGCGGTCTCCCTCCTTCCCTTCGGTCAGAGTTCAACAGAGCAACGACATGGAAAAGGTAAGAAATTTGATACGTGATTCCAGGCAAGCCAGGAGGAAAAATATCATTATCCACGCAACGCTATGGGAAGAGACAGTGGACAGGACCGCACGGGCCACTGAGGCCAGCCCCAGCCGCACCACGTGCTCTCGTGAAAGGGTTGCTGCTCCCAGGGGACGGGGGAGCGACCTTTCCAGTCACAGCACATAGGCGACGGCCACCGTCCCCTCTCCCGCACCACGGCACCTCACACTCGAGGCAAATCGATCTGCTGCCGGCTCACGGAGGCTGCCCCTGCTCCTCCCTTCTTCCTTTTTTGCCCTGTTTTTATTTTTGAAACTCTCAGGGAACCTCACATTAACTGCAGCTCGGAGAAAGTAATCAAGCTATTTCTAGGCAGAGAACTAATTTAATGCATGGATGACTTTAGCTCAAAAGAAGAAATAAGGACACTCAGGCATCCTAAGGGAGCAGAATAATAGGGTAATTTGCACAAGATGAGGAGAAAGGGGGGAAAAAAAGGGCCACTACTTCTTTTGCTTAATCTTCTTTATAAATATTCTTCTTTCCCCTGTTTGCTGGTCACCACCACCGAGTCTCCAGACGTCGAATGTCCACGCGTGCTGGCACTTCGAAAGGGGCAGGAGCTGGGTTCAGCTCGGCGTGATTTCTGCTGCGGTGCTCACAAGGGCGGGAGGAGCGGGATAAGGGACGAGGTTTTGTGGCTCTTCAGGGTGCAAGGAAGGCTTAAAATGCCCTCAGCCTGCGTTGGGGGCAAGGAGGCAGCGAAATTTCTAGTGCCCGAAAGTCCGCTATTTCCGAATGCCTAAAGGGAGGAAAGGGAAGGTGGAAAGGCGGGGAGACGCCGCTCAAAATGTTTCCTTCTGGCAGCAAGACTCTAATATTTAGAGCTGCCCGATTATATGGAATAAAAGAAATGTCAGCATAAAAATCACTTGGAGGTGAAAAATTGAAGCTTTCCCTTCCAAATGCGTGGAAACAAGGATGTTTTCACTTTACCAAAATGCTCCGTGACATTTTTTTTTTCCCTTCCCTTCGCCCTCGCAACCAACGTTTGATTGAAAGCACCGCTTTCTTGCGCAAAGTTTCCATTTTGAGAAAACTGCCTTTCCTGTCAATAAAACTGCTCCTGCTGAGGATTTCCAGGCAGCATGCGAATCCATGGGGACGGTTAAGTGCCGGCAGTAACAAAGTTGGTATGGCAGAGGCACACGTGGTCGCAAACCCGTGTCCCCGGCTGGACCACGGGCTGGGAAGGGTCCGTCCAGCCCTGCTGGCACCGCAGAGCCCGGTACAGCAACCGGCAGCACCCGGAGCAGCCTCGAGATGCACGGCTGTGCTGGTTTTGGCTGGGATAGAGTTAATTTTCTTCATAGTAGCCAGTATGGGGCTATGTTTTGGATTTGTGCTGGAAAGTGTTGATAACACAGGGATGGTTTAGTTACTCCTGGGCAGTGCTCACACAGAGTCAAGGCCTTTTCTGCTTCTCACCCCACCCCACCAGCGAGTAGGCTGGGGGAGCACAAGAAGCTGGGAGGGGACACAGCCGGGACAGCTGGCCCCAGCTGACCAAAGGGATATCCCACACCATATGACGTCACGCTCAGCGTATAAAGCTGGGGGAAGAAGAAGGAAGGGGGGGACATTCGGAGTTCGGGCGTTTTTCTTCCCCAGTAACCGTTACTTGTGATGGAGCCCTGCTTTCCTGGAGATGGCTGAACACCTCCCTGCTGACGGGAAGTAGCGAATGAATCCCCCGTTTTGCTTTGCTTTTGTGCGTGGCTTTTGCTTTACTTATTAAACTGTCTTTACCCCAACCCACGAGTGTTCTCTCTTTTACTCTTCTGATTCTCTCCCCCATCCCACCGGGCAGGACTGAGCGAGCGGCTGTGCGGGGCTTAGTTGCTGGCGGGGGTTAAACGACGACAACGGCTGAAAGGGATGCTCTCCCGGCTGCAGGAAATCATTCACCTCTAGATTGGGCATGGCAAGTTCTGCCATGAAAGTGGACGATTTTTCGGCTCCCTTCCCGGCACTGGTTCCCTCCCTGCAGCATTTTGGTGGGGTGAGGGAACGGCAGAGCAGCTGCTGTGACTGCGCAGGCAGCGCGGGATCAGCTGCAGCCAGGAGGAGCCCGGTCACCCCCTCATCTTCTGCCCCAGCCCCAAGGAAGCAGGATCCAGGCACAGACTCGCTGTAGCCACCTTCCTGCATCCCTGCCTTGCTCCCTGCCCGGCTCCAGCCACATTGCAGCGACGGGGAAAAAAAAATGTAAGTAGGTCAGAGCCCCATTTGTTGGTTATTTTGCACCAGGTGGAGTGACTGGAACCAGCAGCTTAATAGATGGATCTCACTTGTGAAATTACCCAGCACAAAAACATGTGTACCTGCAGGGCACAGAGGCTTAGTCACACCAGGAGGAGAGAAGATTTGATCCTGTCACCAGCAAAGAATAGAAGAAAAGAGCCTGTTCCTCTCTTCCTCCCTCCTGTTTTCCCCCTGTCCGTGGCCAGGGCCATGTGCTGGCCTGGGGAGAGCTCGCTGGCTGTTTTTCTCCTCCCTGGCTGTCCCGTATGAAGCAGGAGACCAGCCTGGCTCGCCCGGGATCGGATTGAGCCTTTTATTATGCTAGGCTGGAGGCTGGGTTTACAGCCGGCCCAGGGATGCTCTCTCTAGATCCAACCCACATCTATTCGGAGAGAGAAAACCTGGGGGGTGACGGTTCATTAGGTAATTTCTTACCCCTTTTAATAACTGAAAACAGATAGAGGAAAGGAACGTGTATGGGGGAGCAGCTTTACTCTCTGCATAAAATCTTCATAAATAATCTTTCATAATGCACCAGCCTTATAAACTTCTCCCTGCTCTTGGCAAGGGCTCCCGAGGTAGCGTGGGCTCATTGCAAGGATAAATAAAGCCAGCCCATCGTCGAGGTGTTCCCAGCCCGGCAGCCCCCGGGGAGTCCCAGCCACCACTGGTGAAAACCTCTCCCGTGGCACTGAGAGATGCTGCCATGCCTTGGCATCACCTAAGCTATGGCAGCCACCGCATGTGCTGCTGCAAACACCAGCTCCCAGTACAGCAGAGCTGACGCAATGGGTGTCCCCAGGGACACGGGCTCTCCGCATCCTTTGCACGGAGCGATATCCCCTGCCTCATCCCAAGCTCTAACTCAACGCTGGATGCCCGTGCAGAGGAGCACGTGGGTGCTGAGAAGAGGAATGATACAGAAACTCATCCTCGGGTGGGCTTGGCAAGACCCCGTGGATGGAAAGTGAGAACGCTGGGAAAGAATTGTAACATCTTATTAGTAAAGGCCATCTGAGCCTCTAATTAAAATTTGCCTAATGACCTGGCTACTTCGTCATTTTCACTATCAGAGACATTAATTTAAAGTGACGGGTAGTTAGGCAAAGACAAAATTAATTTCTCCTTTAAAAAAAATTAAAGGGGCAGAGTGTGGCTTCAGCCATGCCCCCACCCGCTGTCCCACCGCAGAAGGAGCTCAATGCCTGCGCTGCGCTGGGGCACGTCTTGGTGAAGATGGGAGGAGGAGGAGGAATGAGCCACACAGAGCAGATGTTTCTTACCCTTAATCCCTGCTGGAAAGGGGCCTGGACGATGGGATCACACTTCCATGGAGACAGAGGGCCCACTCTACCTTGGTGGCTCCGGTGACATTTGGGCAGGGTTGTCCCAGCACTGCCAGCGAGCGTTACGTCCTGCAAAACGCACACAGACACCAGCGATCAAGTCTGGGTTTTCCTCGGGGGCGGGGGGGAAAAGATCCACGGTTCTTCCCCCAAACCCTATTCCTATTCTCCACCTTTTCACTGAAATAGGACGTCTGATGTTCTTCAGCCGCAGCCCCGCGTCCTCAGCAGAAACCCTGCCCCATCCCCGGCGCCACCTGCCCTTCTCTCCCCCTCGGCACCCCACCCATTTTCAACAAGTCCACTTTGAACACTCAAACCTGTCTCGGCAAATTCGCTTCCACTTCCCCAGGTCACTCAAAAGCGGAAGGAGGAAGAGATCCAGAAAACAGTGTATCGGTCTCCCCGCAGTCCCCATTTACCATCCACAAGCAGCTCCTGGGTGCTCCCCAGGGACACGGATCCATCCCCGTGTGCTTCTCCCCGCACCACCAGCCCTGTCTCTGCCCATGCTCCCACCCGAGCAGCAAAAATCTCTGAAGATCTCATGCCTTCGCTGTGTCCCAGCCCACAGGACAGCGATGCCAAGCCGTTCCTGGGCCACCTCCTGCCTCCCGCAGCAGCCACGCCGAGGCCGGCGTGCGCAGCCTAGGAAATCACGGCTGCGGTATTCCTCCCCATCCCTCTCTCTTTGTTAAATCAGAGGCTGTGGTGGATTTAGTGTTCAGCATCGGTAGTCCATACCTCATCGTTCATGCCACATTGATTCTCAATTCCAGCCCTGTAGGTTATTTAATTGGGCAGATATCCCTTCAATTTTCTCCTCCAGCGATATTATTGATGGCTGAAGTCTATCCATTTCTTTGCACGGGGCTTCAAAAGGAGCCTGTTAACAATTATAACAATAGTCAAACACTTTGCTTTCGATTGTACTTCACAGCCCCAAATCTCAAACAATCCATTAAGCCCATCTTGGAGGTATTAATTGTCCCAGGTTCAGTCCAGAGATAGCTTGCGCTGCCCTTCGGGCTGAAATCATTACTCTTCCCTCTCCATTTCCCTCCACCAAGTGCTTTTTGAGTTGTAAGCCAGACCAGAGGACTGTGCCCCCATGTAAATCTTCCAGCAGGAGCTGACAGCACAACGCTGCGGCGGTCAGCCGGTGGTCCCGGGCCCCAGCTCGCCTAAATCACACCCGCACCGCTGCACCCGAGCGGGGCACCGGCCATCAGGGTAGGCACCGGGATGGGTCTGCGGGTAAATCAAGCCCTCGCTTTTCAAGCCCCTGTGAGCCTGCACTGGCCATGGCAATCGATAGGCCAAACACCCCCAGTAAATCCCCGTTGCGGCACTGGGCCATGGCTGGAGGTGGTGAAGAGAAAGAGTGACATGTCCCAGTGAGGGCAGCAGAGATCCAGGACAGTCTGGCTGCCTCCTGTCCTCCCTCCCTCACCAACGTCCAGCTGAAGTGTTGCATGGCAACAATTTTTCCTGGGCACCTTGTACACCCAGATTACAGCAATTCTCTGGGATGGGAGAGACCTGGGCTCAAATCCCCACGGCTCTGCTGTGTGGGAAGGAGACCAAACCCCTCCTCCTTGGGCAGAGATGGAGCCAGGCTCTTGGAAAAGAGGGCTACCAGGAGAAACTTCTGCTACTGGAGCAACTCTGCTACCCCGCCAGCTTCATCCAGAAGGACCCCAAAACCCAACCACTGTTTTTTCTAGCCTGGGGGGTATGAAAATGGGGAATGTCTCCTCTAGCCTGCTCTGCAAGGTGTGTTATTTGGAGTTTGTTTTATTTTGTGCACAGATAAAAGCTAGATTGGTTCCAGCTTCATTTGCACACGAGACGGTTGTGCTAAAGAAAAAGGAGCTCTCTTTTCTCGGTGGGTTCCCGGAGCTGCTGAGGTCCTCTCCTGGCACTGGGAGCACCCAGGTGCCTCCCGAGGGGCCTCAGGCTCCTGCAATGCCACACAAGGAGCTCCGCTGTGCCGGTCCTTTGCTATCCAGTGGGGGGGCCAAAGCTGCAAGGATCAAACTGGGGCAAATCGCTTTGACACCCTTGTTTCACCTCTCCAACATCCAGTGTCGTACAGGGGAGGAGAAGTTTTATTTCAAGCTTCATCCTTTTTTCTTAATTTTTGATGGATGCAGTCTCACCCTTTATACTATCTGGAAATGAATATTTTACTATAGTATAAAAGCTGAAATTACATGAATTAATTATATTTAAATATTATACTAAATATTTGATTTGCAGGGAATAGCCAGCGCCCAAAGAGAACGTTTCAGCTGTGCCCTTGCCGGGCAGACCCCAGCAAATGTGATCCGTAGGCGCAATTCCCTGACAGCCCCCATTTCATTCATGCTTTTCCTCCTTCTTTCTACATTTTCATGCAGAGGGCTGGAGAACAACAGGTCCGTGGCTCCTGCACTCCTTTCACCCCATCTCAAGTCCCGCGGACCTGTTTTCTCTACAGCACGACGCCCCTGCGGCCGCATCCAGCCTCAGCACCACGAGGGGGCTGCCGTTGTGGCGGAGAAACACGCACCTCTGAGCGGGGCTCCACGGAGAACACTCCTATTGCTGCCGCTAATTAGTCTGGGGCTGCTGGCCGTGCACCGTCTCATTAATTACCTGCAGGTCACAGCAGCGATTCTTCCCATATGAAAGCTGCACCGGCAATTTCGTGTTTCAAATGAACTCCAGGAGCACCCTGCAAGTCATTCTTTGCAGGACAATAGAGCGTAATACCTATGATTAAATGCAACAGGGACAGGCTAACAAGAGCGCGCCAAGGAGCTAAGCAGAGATGTCTGCTCCGTTCGGACACCCAGAGGGATTCCCTATGCTGCCGGGGTTTCGGGGAGCGAGCGAGGCGGTTCGCTGATGCAGTACCAAGACGGGAGCCACCACCGTGGTGGTGAAACAAGGTGATGCTCAGAACGATGCTGGCCTCGGCAGGGCGTCCTGGTATGAACGCATCCAAACCACACCACACCATGAGGTTATTGGGGGAGTGCAAGGAGGGGACAGAGAACTGCAAGAGCAAGGAGACATGCAAGTGGCCAGGGGCCACTGCATGTCTCCTGCACACCAGCCCCATCCTTTTCTTCTCCGAATGCATCCGACCCACCTGCACAAGGTGCTGGTTTGTGTACCATCATCAGCCCCATACTGCCATCCAGCCCCTGCTGAGAGCTGCCCTGGGAGCCGGGGATGGGGGTGGTGAGCCAGGGAAGGTCTGGGCTGCGGAGGAGGAGGACAGGGAGCCCAGGACCACAGTAACCTTGAGGTGACTCAGGACAGAGGTGTTTTTACAGGGAGCACAGCGTGAGAAGCTTGTACGCCATCTGCTCCCGACTGCCCTGCATCCAGCGAACCAGTGCGCTGCTCTCTCCTACATGCTAAAAATACTCCTTTTAAAAAAAAAAAAAAAAAAAAAGCAAAAACCAAAAAAGACAGACAGCAGGGAAATGAGGGGAGTATAAAGAAAGGCGATGGGGAAATGAGGGGAGTATAAACAAAGACTCCATGGAGACCAGAGGCTTCATTGTGCGCTTCCCACCGCATCAGGCCCCTTCCCCCATTTGCTCTGTCTCTGCCTCACATTTCAGGGCAGAAACATGCTATTACTGGTTTTCCGTAGCTCTAGAAGCAGGCACACGCATGCATGCACACCCCAGCCCCGCGTACAGGCCATCTGCGCTGTTAAAGGAGCTGAGAGCACCGAGCTACCCCTCTCACTCCTCTCCTCGGCAGCAAACGTGAGGAGGAGGAAGAGGCAGGTCGGAGGGGAGGGGAGGGGAGGGGAAGGTATAAAGAGTCAGGGGTTAGTTTATAGATGGAGCCCTCCAGGGAGGGACAGGTTCAGCTGCTCTGGAAGCCACTCTGCCCTGGGAGCCCCAGCAGCAGACCCAGCTCCAGCAGTGGAGCCGGCCCATGGCCACCTCCACCCCTACCAGATCCCTGCCTTCCTGCGGGTACTCGCCCACAAGCCCTGATCTTCCCAGCAGCAGGTCCCCAAACCCAGATGATTTTGCCTCAAGTGCGACCAATGGCCCCTGCAAACCCTTTTGGGACCACACTGATGGCCGTGGGGTTGGGCAGTACCTTAGGACTCAGGTCCTTGCCTGTCTCTTGCCACGAACCTAAGACAACCCGGGACGAGCTGCTTTTTCCCTCTGAGCCTCCGCTTCCCTCCCCATCCAGTACTGATTTACAGCCTGAACTCTCCAAAGCAATGCTGGCCTTTTGCAGGGCCGACGTGCAGCACAAAGCCCCAACACACGGGCCCACCGCAGGCCACCACCACCACCTCGCTCCCGGCAAGCGGGTGCCCGAGGCTGGGCAGGCTGAGAAAATCCCATTTGCAAGGAGGCGCAGAACAGCTCTAAGTGATGGAAATCCTCCTTCCTCGGGCAGAGAGAGAGAGAGAGGAAAGGGAAAGAAAGATGAAAAAAAGCTCTTTCTGGGGAAATTAAATTGGACTTCAAATTCACAGGGTCTTCATTTTGTTCTGGTGATAATGAATTAAGCTCTTGCTGGCAGTTATATTGCTGCAGAAATAAGTACCGGTTAAAAGCACTTTCGGAAACTACGGCTTTCATTTTAAAGCTGCCACAATTTACATTTAATCCATTCATTAATTCATTTATTTATGCTGCTCAGGTACAAACCTCGCATCTCTTCTTTCCCAGGATTCACTGAAACACCGTTTTTAACCCCAAACCAGTTTCCACGCAGAGCCGGGGGCTGGGGCAGGGTGCATTTCCCTGTGAGCGTTTTGCTCAGCATCGTGCAGGGCCCTCCGGGAGTTCTGGTGTGGAAGTGCTCGACCAAACCTCCCTCCTTCCCGGGACTGAAGACACACGCAGATGTAAGAGTCGTAGGGTGGGCTCAGCAGTGACCGCTTCCGACAGCCGCAGGGAAGAAGCCAAATCTATTTGGCCTCCTAACAGCACTCCGGATCAGATGATCCGGAAAACGGGCTTTTGCCTTTGCACGGCAGGAGGAAAACCCTGGTGACCCTGTATTAATGTTTTGGCTCCCTCTCACTAAGGATCTCCCTGCTGACACGGAACAAGCCCGTGCATCCATGGCCACAGAGCACTTTGGGCTGGAGGAACTAGAAAGGAGTTTCCAGTAACTATAAAAACAGGCAACCAAAATCCTGCTGCCCCTGAGGACAGCCTCATCCCGCAGCCCTGAGGAGCGCCCACGGGCAGTGTCCACGCTGCCACCCCACCAGCGAGGGTTGTTCCCTCCCGACCCTGTTCCCCGATGGCCTTGGAAGGACAGAGTGTTGAACAGGAGCCAAGACCTGGAGGTGAATGGCCCATTACCCTGATTAGCCACAGACGCAGAAAACACTGTGACTTGCAATAATTTTATCTCTGCCAGGTGCCCCGGCCCCAGCTTGCATCCGAATCCAGCCCCCACCTCCCTTCCCACAGCCCCTTGCATGGCCAAGGCTTCACTTCTTCCTGCATCCCACCTCCTCCAAAAGCACCTCTGATAAAGGTTTCTGCTCCAGAAGGTTTAGCAGGGTCAGGCTTTCAGAAACTAAACCCAACCCTTCTATCACCAAAAGTTCCTACCGCCCTCCCTTGGGCAGGCTCAGTAGGGTGACCTGAGCTGCGGTGGTGCATCGCAAGGATTTGCTCCCAGCCTGGGAGCGCACGGACAGGCTGCCACGTGTGGCCATCACCCCCGCATCTCACTAGACGGACACAGAGAGCAACAGCAAGATCCCAGCCTGGCGACGGTGCCCGCAGAGGGAACGTTGCCTCCTGCCAGCCCCGTGTATCTGCTCATTGCCAGCGGCATCTCCAGAGCTCTGCAGCACAGCCTCAGGCTGGGATTTTGAACCCAGAGCTTCAGGGAGGTTCAAATCCAGCCCATGTGCTGCAGGCTGGGAGTGGGATCTCCCATCACACCTGCCGATGCCTGCGTGTGTAAAAGCTCTGCAATTGCTCCTCGGTCCGAGCGCATCGCAGCCAGCATGCTCCATCACTGGGGGCTACGCACCAGGAGGGACCTGGCTGAGCCTGGGAGAGCGGGGGCTCTGCCTGCCCCCAACAAAAGATGCAGAAGAGGCGGGGGGAAAAAGAGACTGGCTCAACAAAAAGGCCTTCACTGCCCTTCTGTGCCAGGGGCTGCTGATGCTACGGGATCAGTAAATCCCCCCGGCCCTTACAGGACAGGCATTTCTGCAGGAGACGCTTGCTTTGCAGCCAGCATGGCTCCAGCTCCCAAGGACATGGCTGCTGGTTTGCTTTTGGCAGCCCTGATCCCATTTCCACCCACCTCTGGCGTGGCTTTGCAAGGCATCTGCTCCTCAGCGGGTGTCTCAACGCAGATGCTGGCTCCATTAGAGGCCACGGAGCTGCCGTGCTCCCACCACCGATAGGATCCCAAACACTCCCGTAATTTATATGGCAGTTTTCATTACTTCCCTTCTCCAAGGACTTGTTCAATAAATTACCAGTTTATGAATTCCAAAGTGCTCTGCACAGCCCTGAACAAAAGGAAATGGAAAAAAATACTGCCCTGACCAGCTCTAATGGCAGAGCTTTTCATCCTGGAGAGAAAGCCATTACTAAAGTGATACGCCCTCTCCCCCACCTGGATAGCATCGCTTTCATGAGCCAGAGGAGAGCAAAACCCTCCTGTTCCTGTAGTGCCCAGAAATACCAACTAAGCTCAGGGCATGGGAGCCCCTCGTTACCCAAAGTGCTGCACAGACATCGCACAAAGACCTTCCTGGAAGAGCTGAGCCACCCAAGAGCATGGGAGGTGGAGGGAAGGTCTTAAGAAAAGGTTAAGCAGGGACAAGAGCCCTATTTCCTAGCACTTTGGTCCAGCCACAGTGAATCCACAGCTTTGCCCACTCCTGTGGGCTGGATTTCCTTTACCAGCACTATTCTTGTCCATGGGACAACCCGTCTTTCCGCTAGCACCGCTGGTAACTGTGAGGGTGGAGGGCATGCCTTGGATCAGCCCCCACGTAGTGCAAGGTTTGTGCCTCTCCCCATAGCTGTCCTCCTCAGAGCAGCAGAGACACCACAGAGATACCTGGCAGGTTCCTTAAATCACATTGAGAACTACAAGTGGTAGAGGGAGAGATGAGAAGAAGAAGAAACAGGGACTGATGCGTTCATCAGAAGAACATGGCGAGTCAGAGATGAACAGCAGGGGAGCTGGAAAGCTGCTGGCTGGGTGAGATGGATGGCAGCAGGGTGGAGGTGGCTTGCTGGAGATGCTGAGATGGGACTTTGGCCAGAGCTGTGGTCCGCCCTTTTTTAGCCCCATCCCTACCTCTGCCTCCAGCCTCAATCTCTCCCCAGGCGCAAAGGCAGCTCCAGGGATGCGAGCCAGGCTCAGGCTCAGCAACACGGGCGGGCAGGAGGCTCCATGGATGGATGTTATTGATGCTGGCCACCCACGAGCACTGTCCTCCCACACAGCAGCCAGGAGCGGGGAGGGAAGGTGGGCAAGCTGCCGAGCAGAGAGAAAGCCCCTGCAGTGCTGCCTCCAGAGCCTTTCCACTCTGCCGGGCAGCAAATGGGGGGAACGAAAAATAAATAAATAAAAGAAATCAATAACCACCACCCATTGTGTCTCCATCTGCCATTGATTTATGGCCCTGCTGAAAAGCCGTGTTGTCCACAGTTATTGGGCAGTCAGCTCCTGTTTGCCGTGATTTCCTCGCCCCTCCTTTCCACCCGCCTCCCCAGCAGACCCCATCCTGCCACGTGCTGGTGTGCAGGGCTCTAGCAGCTCCCAGGGCAGACGGTGGCTGGGTCCAGTCCCATGGTGGGATGGTGATTGCTTGTCAGGCTCAGGTCTGATCCTCCAACGCCTGGGATGGCAGCTGGAGTGCCGAAGTGGGAGCAGGGATGTGGGCGTCTCAGACGCAGAGCAGCAAGGGGGAGAAGAGCAGTCAGGTGGACTGCAAGTAAAGCCAACCAGAAAATTACATTTTGCCCTGAGCTGCTGAAAAATTCATCTTTATCTCACAAGAAACCAAAAGCTGAGCACAAGATGATTTCCTTTCTAGCCTTCTTGACAACCTTCCCAGCTTGATTTTGCTCTTTTGGCCATTTCTATGATATGTCACACTGACCCAGGAGGTCAGATTGATCCAGTCAACCAAGCCTTGCAAGAGCAAGAGCCTGCTGGATGAGTTCCCCAAGATACACATTTCATCGCACCAGCGTTTCCTCGGGGAGGGGCAGGGGGGGAAGGCCGTGTCAGCAAATAATCAAGTGTCCTAAGAGTCAGCAGCCTGGTGCCTCCATCTGCAGAGTTCCAGGCCAGCCACCTCCACCACCCCATACTGAACCAAGGGCACCTCTGCTGGATTAAAGAGCACTGCCTAATTCGAGTCCCCTGTCTGGGCTGTGCCCGCTGGCCTCCTGCCCACCTCCAGCTCTGGCCAAGATAAACAGCCCTGAAAATTGAGGAATTAACATTGCCTCCCCAAGGGCAGGCTCAGCTTTGGCAAGGGGACCCTGCACAAGCAGACAGGGCTTGGATGGGGAGATGTGGGGTAGGTCAGCTCCAGGCAAGTCCTAAGGACCAACCCCTTTAGCTGCTGGTTGCTCACATGCAATGACACAGGGCTGCAGTGCAACGCAAGCAGAGATGGTCTTCTCCGAAGACCCATTGGAGACCAACACTGTGGAGGAGACACACGTAGGGGATAGGTGAATAACCCAAAGGGGTGAGAGGAAGAAAAAAGTGGTTCGAACAAGCAGGTTGGGGTAATCCTCCTTATAGGAGCTGCTGGGAATGTGGGGACCAAGCTGTGACCTCTTCATGCAGCAAACCTGCCCTTTGGGAGATGAAGCAGGAGTTCTTGCTGGGGCACTTCAATACTTCTGGTCTATAGGGGAGGCTGGAAAGCAAACACTGCTTGCAAGCCATAGAGCAGACAAAGCTGGATGTGACAGCCGGCAGGTTTATGTTCACCTGAACGTGCAAGGCAATGATTATTTAGACTTAGTTTTGGTGAGAGAGGGAGATATTATGGAAGGGCTGATTGCACAAATGAGCCCTGAACTGAATACTTTGACCTAAATCAACTTGTGATTAAGTGAATGAACAAATGAAAGTAAGCCTGCAACTGAGGATCTTGATTTCAAGCAGAGTGGACATCAACAAAAGGAATTGGTTAGTGAAGTCAGCTAGAGAGAGGTCATGGACACAAATATGCAGAGTGCCTGGAATTGCATCAAGTCAAAAGGTGTTAGAGCTGCAAGAAATCCTGGAGCAGGGGGAAGAGAAACTAAAAATAAAAGCTTGCAAAGAAGAGCTTGCAAGGTAACGGGCTGAGCAGTCGCTGGAAGAAAGGTGTTAGGAAGAAGCAGGGACCCTGCACAGATTGGAAGAGAGGAGTCCTGGAATGGAGGTCACGGAGGCCACCAAGTTTTCAACAAAGTGGAAATTGCATCTAGTCAGACAGAGTTAGACCTTGCAAAAAAAATGTATTGAAACAAATAGCTAGTTATAGAGCCTGGGAACCTTTCTGGCTTAAAGAGAGAAAGAATGAGGGTTGTTATATGAGGAGAATAGGGAAAAGATTAAAGGATAACTCGGGGCACATCCCAGCACTACTTGACCTCAGTTTTCAACCAGGGTGAGGTTGCTCATGGAGGTAAGAGACACTGAGGAAGTGGAACGGGGAAGCAGTAGACAGGAGCAAGCAATTCCCTGGAGTGGTGAAGAATAGGCACAAGGGAAAGCGTTTCTGCTGGCAATTATTTTTATTACATCAAGATAAAGTATTATTGGCTTGGCACACAGCACATGTGGGGGCTGTATTTAAATACGAGACACAAGCCCATTAATCTGATCTCATAGAGGATGAGGCTTCACAGCACATTCAGACAGCAAGGCTAATTGAAAGTAAGTAAACAACATTACAAGGGTTTAGCAAGGGGAGATCACCCAGACCAAGTGGATCACCACATCCCCTTTGTCTGCAGGATCAGCTGTTCTCATCCACCCGGACAGAACTACAACACCTGAAGATGAAGACTACAGGGATACACAGAAGAAACATTGCATGGGCTGGGACAGAGAAAAGACAGGGAGGTAGTAACAGCAAGGCAGAAAAGATGAGAAACTTCACCAACCTGACATCGGACACCGCATCTCAAAGGTGGCTTCAGAACATCTGCAGAGGGGAACGACCCCATGACCACGGCAGCACCAGAGGACCATTGCCTCCATGTAGAAATCTTCCTCTTATTTGATCATTAAAATAAAGTTCTCTTAATCTGCCTAAGGCATACAGCGAGACCAAGCCTGCTTAGCACTTTGAACAGAGACCTTGTTCCCCAGGGGAAAATTCAGATGAGATCGGCTGCAAAATAGGAAGACAAGATATTGTACTGCAAGATTCGAGTACCCTAGAAATGGAATGAAATTGTAGCATAACAGCATGAGGTGTAAGGCCAGGTGCTTGGATTAAAGTTGTTATTCTCTGCATTTTTGCCAGTCCCTCAGAAAGGGGGCCAGGCTGATCTGTGGAGCATCACGAGACAACTCTGCCACGTGGCTGTGAATGAGAGTAACGTAGTCTGGATGCACAAGGGGGAGAAGCACACCCCGCTTGTAGGGTAAGGAGCAGTGCTGCTGTAGGGAAGAGACACAACCTGGGATCTGGCCACCAACGTTCGGGAGAGAGGGAGACCCTGAGGAAGGAGCCTGTGTTAGCAAAACAAAAGCCAAGAGGGAATATCACTGTCAGCTATAAATACATCAGGGTCTAAATACACAGAAGGGAGAAAAGCTGTTGAAGCCAGAAGACAATGCCGGCACGAGGACAAATGGGCAGAAACTGGCTGTGAATAACTGTAGAAGGAAGTGTCCAACTGTTCCCCTGACCCAGCTTTGGCATTGCTATCACAGAGGCTTTGCCTGAGGAGCCAGCCCATGAAGGGGGCTGTGAGAGATCACATCCATGACAGCAGAGGACTGAAATAGATGTCCCAGGCTCCTCTCCAGTCTCATTGCTCAGGAGCTCTTGCTACAGGAGGTGGCACCTCTCTGGGCTTTCTTCTATAACATGCCTTGGTCTCCTCTGGCTGGAGGAAGACCTGTTACCATTTAATACTGGAAGTCTTGTCCACAGACGCTCTGCATGCAAAACCTAACCAGATCATCTGCTTTTGGGGAGATTTTTGTGCACTTTTGTCTAGGGGAAGAAGAGTGAGAAGATGGGGCAGGCAGGGCAGGCGTCAGCAGCCACTGAGGGTTCGGGCAGTAGATGCTCTCCCCAAAGCAAAGGGGCAGCAAGAACAGTCTGCTGCCATGCAAAATCCCCCCGGTTCCCCTCTGGCACACAGGCCCCAAGCTCCCAGCCCTGATCCAACAGACAAGCTGCCACGCACACTTGTCCCTCCAGTCCCTAACATTCCTAATGGGATTAGAAGGCTAAACCCAGCATTTCCTGGACCAGAAAGAGCAGGGACTCTTCTTGAACAAGGCTGAATACTCCTGGCATGGGGCATGAGCACCAGTTCCTCCTTTCTCTCCTGCTCTAATCCTCACCACCCACCTGGGACCTCATCTTTCCTTGCGCCTGCTCCGATCAGATCCTCACGAAGCCACATTGCCAACAGCCCTGCACCAAAAATGGATTTCATAGTCTGAGAAAAACCTGCCAAAAAGTGGCTGAAGCACCCAGAAGTGCTGAGCAATTCTGGATGGTGCCCTACGCCCAGGGTTACCCAGTGGCGGAGGCTGCCAGGGAGCACATCCAGCAGCTGACACAGCACTCTGGAAATAGGGTGCTGCACTGAGATCTCAGCCAGCTGGAAGGAGAACAAGTCGGGGGGGGTTTCTCCCCCACGCTGACCAGTGCTCACTGTGCATCCACCAGCCAGAGCAGGGGGACACCGTGTGCCAGGCAGGCCAGTAATTATGAATGAGACAGACTGGCATCAGGGGACGGGGAAGCCCGAGCCATCCGTGCTCAGCGACGAGGGCAGCGCTCAAGCAGTCTGCCTCGCAGGCTCACACAGCCCTTCCCCTGCCCGACTTCCACTGTCTCAGCCTTCAGCGACTCCCTGCTGCACGTTCAAAGGCACCCGGTAAGGTGCCAACAAGGCACCGAGCCTTCAAGCTGGCTTTCTTGAACCCCCCTTGCACAGGTCTGATGGTCCACCAAGGTCACCCGCTTCTCACTTCCCCGTGTGCACCCACCTGCACCTCTGCCCCCTCCCCATGCCCACAGAGGAGCGAGCTCCTGCACCCTTTGCATCCCTGCACCCACAGGCCCATGTGAATCTTCTGGGCAGGGGTGCAGCTCTGTGAAAAGCAGCATCTGCTCGGCTTCTACCCCTCCCTCCACAATCCTGCTCCGTCACCATGGAAACCCAGCGGTGGGAGACAGGTTGCTTGGCAACACGAACACCCAGCTGGACCACGTTGCTGACCCCAGGTACAGGGACCCTGGAGGGGGTTTGGTGCTCACAGCGATGCTGCCCCTGGGAAGGGGCTGAAGCGAGGAAGGGGATGATGGGAGAGCAGTCCCAGCCCCTGGGAGGTGATGGAGTAAGTGGCCTCCACTGGTGCTGCGGAGGCATCTTTCCAGGGATGCCCCATCCGTCTGGCAGCAGCACTGATCCCTCCCCAGGCCTGGGAGCTGCTCCTCCCATGTGGGGAGGGGGTTGCATCAATCCCCAGTCAGGTAATGACTTCAAAAGCCCCCCAAAGCGACCCTGTTGATGCTTCAGGTTCTGTTTGCTTCCCAGGCAGCTAGAGACAGGGTCTACTACAGCATTCCCCCCACCGCCTCCTTCCCTGGTCTCAAAAGTACAGCTCTCCTCCCCCAGTCCTCATGTCCACTAGGCACGGAAGAGTTTTCCATGAGAAAATGCAGGGCCCTGGAAGAACCAAGCAGCGAGCAACCCCATTAAAGCTGATAATGAAGGCAATTGCAAGATGCATATCCTTCAGCACAAAGTCTAATCTCGACCAGATGAAATACAAGAAGGAAGATCAGCGAGGTAAGAGAAGTTAGCATTTGCAAAAGCTGTCTGAAGAACCAGACTATTAGAGATTGCCAAGAGAACAGATAAAAGCAGTCATTACAACCTGTCAATGTGCGTGCGATAAAAAACAAAGATACGGCCAGCAGATCGAGACACATACGCTCACAGAAAACCACCTGCAGGCTCTAGCGAAGGCTTTGCAATAGGTGTGGGTCGCACACACGGAGTTAGATGACAGCCGGGGATATCGCCCAAAGTAGGACAGAAAGTAATTTTGCATGAACATGCACAAAGGTACAAGGTGTACAGAGCACGCAGCTGCAGAACTTAGCAACGTCGACTCTGAGGCCCTTTTGGCTCTGGTACAAGGCAAAAGAATACGAATAAATAAAAAAGGAGTGTGATAAGGCATGCATAACTCTTACTAGGGTCAGCAGAAACCCAGGGAAATGCGGAGCTGACAAAGTGGGCTCAAGCAAAACTGCATCTCAAACAGAATATGGAGAGAAAAAGAGGAGCTGCCATCACAGGCAGTGGGAGATGAAAGCAGGGTTAAGTGGTGGTGACCAGGGGATGGGGGGTTTGATGTGGCAATAAGCATGCCAGCACAACCAAAACACCGTGTCAGCAAGTTTCAGGATCACTCAAGTGGACTGAAACCCTGATGGCAGCAGGGAAGCCATAAAGATACATCTTGCAGTGGAAGAAGAGAGACTGATTGGAGGCACAGGGTATCTAAAGAAATAACCCAAACAAGAAGTCAGCTGAAGCCAACTCACTTCTGACCCAGCAACATGAGCACCAAGGAGCAGGCATGGCCGGCACATGGGGGAACTGTGGCACACAGGGACCAGCGGGTGCACGGGAGCTGGTCAGGACCCCGGCACTGCCCTACGGCCAAGGGCATCCTGCAGCACCCCACACTGTCAAGGCTGAGCTGCAGCAGCTCACCATGGCCACAGAGTCCACAAGTCACCCAAACTGGGGTGTTTCCTCCAGCTACCAAAAGGCTGGCTCTGCTGGGCTAGCCCCGGGGCTGCCAGAGGGAAGCTGCTATTGCAAGCCATGGACTGCTGAGCATTTCCAAGTTTGCTGGGATGAGGAGGAATTACTGGCCAGACAACTGGCAAGCTTGTCCCAGATCTTGCCCTTCCCAAGCTCCTTCTCCCATGGGAGCAAAAGGCACATCCAGCTGCCCGCCCTTACCCGACACCTCTGCACAGCCTGGAGCTGCTCCTGGCCAACCTCACCCTGGATGCACACACAGATGTGAAATCAGAGATCGCTGCCCGCAGGGAAGCATCCCTGACATCTCCAGCTTCTTCCTTGCCAAGCCTGCCACAGCTGATCTTAAAGGCTGCAAGGGGATGGCAGGCCTGGTGCGGAAACTCTTGGAGCAGAGGCCTCTGAGCGATGGGAGGAGGGGAGAAGGCAGATGCGTGCTCCAACTCTGCAGCGAGTTATACAGAGACTTCTTCAGAGAAAGCAATCGGGACGAATTGCACAACCCAATCGACAGGCTCCCCTGGCTGAGAGACAGCGGACCAAAGGGCAAAAGAGGACTGACCCCAGAGCCTGGGTTGGTACTGAACAGAGGAGGAAAGGAAGAGCACGGCCAACACAGCTGAGAGTGTTGGGAGTTATAAAACACCAGCAGAGACTTTCAGCGTAGTGCAGTATGGCGGAGAGGTTACCGCCCCTTAAAATGAAAGCATAAATAGATAGGATTGAGATGGCTGCATAAGCGTGAAGCACCAGAGAGATGAGCCGAGACCCTCTGCTCATCTGTAACCCATCCAGGAGGGCCAGCCCACAGCAGACAGATGAACCGCTCCGGCACAGAGGAAACCATGACCTGTGCACGGCTGATTATTACCATCATTTTTTCCCCAAATGACTTCAACCGGAGCTCATGCTAGCCAGCACCGCTATGAGTCACATCGTGACATTGCTCTCCAGGCGCAACATTACTGATGAACTAATTCTGGCGAGCAGACACCAATGCAGAAGATGCATAGCGCAGGGCAGCTGTATGACTTACAGGGCACTGACGAGCTCAAACAGACCAGCTAACGGCCGGGCAGTGACAAACTGAGGCAGGTAAACACCAGTTCTGCAGATCCTTTCAGTGAAGGCCCCGGCCAGGGTGTTACTGCTGCCGGCTACAAGCCGCCGGCAAAAGCGAGTGGCTGCATGGAAAATCAGAGAGCTCCCATGAGGAACTTTTCCCAGGAGACTGCCCTTCCACGCCGGCTGGGCAGCCACAGGCACGCTAAGAGCACCAGAACAGGCTGCATCAGGCACAACGGGCAAGGAAAGGAGGGCAGCAACAGTTGTCAATTCACAGCATTTTTCCCCCCCCCAAAGCCACCCTATTAAGCCCTGGTGGGATGAGAAATGCCAGCTAAGGGAGGGGGGCAGCTCTCCTGGTGCCAGCAGAGACGCCCATCATCTCTGCCAACACAGCCGTGCAGGCAGGGTCAGGCAGGTGGATCCCCAGCAGGGCTCACATGCACAGCCCGCAGCACAGGAGCAACTCTCACCCCGAAGAATAAGTTTTAAAAGGCACAAGGTTACACAACCACAATATTACAATATTTTAAAGACATGAGAAGGCAGCATCCCTCCACATGAGAGTACGGCAGTTTAAATAAAGCAGGTCTGGATGCCAGGCTGGGAGAGGTTCACCAGATTCCCCAGTGATCCGTCAACCCCATCCCAGTTGGCTTAGATCAGCTTTTTAGGGACTGTCTCCAGGGAAGCATGGAGGGACCTCGATCCAATCCAGCCACCGTGGGCGAGTGGCAGCATGGGAATACCGCACTCGGAAAGGTCTTCAGGGAACCTGGTATAAAGGGTCACCAGTGGGTGGGGTTTTTTTTGGTGAAGAGCTGCTCATGTTTTATTTATTTGCTTCAGAAAAAGGTTGTTTTTTGTGGAGGTAAGCAGCTAATTGAGTTCAGGTTCTTCAGCTAATGAAGAAATGAGCTGAATAATTAATTATTTGAAGATAAATTATTCATGGCCAGTTGTGATTCCAGTGTGGGAGCAAGGGGCTCAGTGTTATTTAGTTATTTTCATCTTAAAAAAGAATAATGCATGTAAGCACCCCAGCCAGCCCCTCCAGATCACAGCTGCGATGAAAGATGGGTGGCTCGGGGGACCAGCCCCTTCGCTTCCCAGGGGAGCAGCTTGTTTCAGCGACAGTGGCCTCCCAGTATAAAGTGTCTTTAAAATGTCAGCACAGACAACTGCCCCAGGGGCTCCGCTCAACCCCCAGCAACCAAAGGACCACTGGGGTCCCAGGTGACCCCTTCCCAAGTGGTCAGCACCCTGGGTCCAAGCTGGGGCACAGAGCGAGCCGACACTAGGCTCATGTATCACCTCGGGCCCGTACAGGGATGCTGACGGAGCAAAGTTTCTGCAGCCGTGCCAGGGCTGTCCTCTGGGCCAGCCTTCCTCCTGAAGCCACCCTAAGAGTGCCCTAAATCCCGCATTTACACATCACACAACAGAACCAGCCCATCCACCCCCCTCGATCTCACCTCTTGCTTTTCACACCTTGTTGCAGGCCTGACCTCACAGCTTGTTGGAACAACTCACTTGACCCGCTGGGCACTGGATAATGAGCCATTAGCCACGGTGGTAATGATGGTTATTACAGATAATGCTGATTGCAGCTAAGAGACAGGCTTGTCACGCCCCCCCCCCCAGCTTGGACCCAGGGTGCTGACCACTTGGGAAGGGGTCACCTGGGACCCCAGTGGTCCTTTGGTTGCTGGGGGTTGAGCGGAGCCCCTGGGGCAGTTGTCTGTGCTGATGGCAGAGCTCTTTGATTACTCACCATTTTAAAGGATGATCTTTTGCCCTGTGCATGTACATACAAATAAACCGGCTTTTCTTGGTTCCCAGCTTATAACAGCAGCTTTGTGTGGCCCTGTCTGATCAAATAGTGGGATCGTTTCATTCCATCACTGCCACTGGGGCCTCTTCTGCTCAATATTTGCTCCCCCTGGCCATGCCTCCTTCACAGCACCCCAGCAATCTTACCTTTTCCTCATCAAGTTATTAAATGACACTGAACCAAGAAAAGAACCCATGGGAGACCCCGATGGAAACATTCATTGATCCCTCCATTAATACCTGCATTTTGAAATCCATCAGTGACCCACCCAGCGAATAAGGACCCTTTTAATTCTCCACAACACACCTGAAGGAAACAAGAGGCCATATGTTACTAAGCCAGAGGTCTTGAGGAAACCTTAATACACCTAAATCTTAATGCCCCACAGCCACGTGGATGCCTCCAGGCCAGAGACCTGCCATAAAGACCCCAGTTCGGTTTGACCTACCCTTTGCCAAGCCACACCAACTTGAAAAGGTATTCCCAGTGCCTGCTCCTTCACCAGTAACATTTCTAATGGATTTTTCCCATGACTTTGCCTCAGGGTGACCTGTTTTCTTCCCGAGGAGTTGCAGTAACACTGGGATCCCTCCAGCCCCTGGGAATCCCCCAGGTTTTGAAGCTCTGGGCGGAGGAATCAGCAGTTTGGTGAACTGCCTGGCTGCCTCCTTCAGGGCTCCACGCTCAGGTTGACAAACCCGAGATGCTCTCCAGGCTGCCGCACGGCCTCCTGTATTACGAACGGCAGGTTTTGCGTGCCAGCCACAGCACTGTCTGTGGCAAATACACCCTCCTGCCTCCTTCCTTCTGTATTTGGAATATCTATGGAGCATTCCTACCTTTTGCATTCTGCTATTTACAATTTTACCATCTGTCTCTAACAACAGAGGCATTTTTGACACAGAAATAAATTCCCTGCTCTATTTAAGTGCTCTCTTATTGTCTTTGATCCTTCTGGTCATTCATAGTCCATTAATTTCTTTGATTTCTTCCAACTGCTACCTGCATTTTTAGGTAACACATTCCTTTTTTTAGCATTCACCAACACAGTTATTTGTCTGCTTTTGCCCTCCTCCCTACACCTGTGCACTATTGAGGATGCAAAAAAAAACCAGCCCAGTTTCTCAACCCTTGGAGTATAACACATCACTTACTGCCTTGTCCTGCCAGACCCACGCAGTAGGCAGGGGCTGTAATCAAATTACATCACTCCTACTTCAGGCAACCATGGGTTTTCTTTTTTTTTTTTTTCCCCAGCCAGCAATTAATGTTCCTCTGTCAGCAGGGATGAGGTTTGTAGCAGGTTGGGCTGTGGTGGGCGCAGGCACTGCTCTATGAAGTCATTCATTATTTCAGTGCGGTTGGGGGCTGTTTTGTTCTTCAAGACACAAAGTGTTCCTGAAGTCGCCCCTCTTTCTACCCCCGACTCTTGAATCATCTCCCTAAAGCTCACAAACAGATGGTTCAGCAATTTATCCTGTTTGCCAGTAAAACCTCACAGCGTTTAAGCAGGCTCTCACCTATTCCCCAAGTTTTTAGGTCCTCAGGCTCCTGCATGTCAGCGTTGTCTGTGCCTCTGTGCACCCACCAAGGTCTTGTCCCTTGCCACCAGTCCCTCCAGCTTTGCCGCCACAGGAGGGGTTTTAGCCCTCCTGATAACCACAGGAGACATTCAGACAGTTCTAACCCATCAGCACTTCTCCTCACAGCCAGACACGAAGGGCTACGGTGTATTACCTTGGTCCTCATATTTAAGAAAACTGAAGTTCTCCTTAGGTGCCTCCTTTCTGTTTGAGTCCAGACCTTGAGAAGGGCTCACACACCTGCATATCGATAGCCCTGCTCCGTACAAACGCCTCCTTTAGTTAACTCAGAGCTTAATACTTCTGCAAGATGGAGGCCAAGAGACCAGCATGTCAGCATGGTCAGAGAAGCAGCAGGCTGGAGCTAGAACCTACAGCAGGGAAGAGTTAAGGTGAAGGTCCCACGAAGAGGACTGTCCCGCTATTTACTCTCCAACACTGCCCTGCAGAGGTGTGTGCCCACAGCGCTTGTTCAAGCCCCACATACAGCCCCCATCCCGAGGGCCACAGGTCAATTCCTCCACCATTATGGCTCCAGCTGAGCTCTTGGGGGACCCCCCAGCCCTTTCAGCCCCCATTTCCCCGCCATGGGGCCAGGGAGTTTGCAGGTGGGTGCAGGAAACTTGAGTAACTGCGTCAGCCAGGTTGGGAGATGCAGACACATCCAGGGGGGTCAGGCAGGTTTGCACCAAGCCCTGGGCAGCTGTCACTGAAGAGGTCTATGCATGACGTCTTCATGTCCCCCATAACATATTGATGCCTCTCCCTTTGCTAAAAGCCCTTGTCTGGGTCACCCTGCACCCTTCCTAATCCATTTTCTCTGGGGACATTCAGTGATATCCCTTAACCACGCAGCAGATAGAGCAGTTGCTCAGTTAGAAACCACCCAAGGACCCCCAGGGTCCTGAAGCCACCCACGCTCCTGACCCAGCCTAGCGCAAACCCAGCGCAGATGGGGCGCACAAGAGCTGTCTGCAAGGACCATGACAGAGCTTCCTTGCAGAGAGCAAAATGAGAAGCCTCTAAGTTAACGCTCCCGTCTCTCATTACAGAGGCCGTGAGAGCTGGAAAGCAGCCACACATCCAGAAGACATCCCAGGCAGGGATCTGAGGTGGGCAAGCAGGAAAAGGAAAGCCAGGGCTGGCAGGAGGCAGAACCCGAGAGACAGGACACAGTGGTGAGCGACAAGGGGTGGCTGCAGCAGTGCAAGGCGGCAGGGAAGGTGTGCGCAGCAGCGTCCCGTAACAGGCGCAGGCTCACGCTGTAGCAGGCTCAGGCTGTAGCAGCGCTCCAGCAGCAAGGGCCAGCGATGAATTAACATCGCCCGGCTCCCCGGGAAGGGGCTGTCAGCACCAGCCACTGAACCGATACTGCGCTGGAAGCACTTCACAGGAGGAGGGGAAAGAAAAGAGTGCTGCTGGAGGTGGAATGTGCAACGCTTGCCCCCATCAGCCCTCCTTGGAGGGGATGAACACACCCCGGTCCAGCTCCCTCACCTCCCACGGCACAAGGGATGGGATGCTCTGGGACTGGTCCCTCCATACCAGGAAGGCACGAGCAAGTCCCCTGTTTCACTTTCCTCCACACAGTTGTATTTATTTAATACTTAGATACCTTAAACACCTTTCCTAGCAGGAGACAGTTAAACTTCTTAACCTCAGATGCAACAGGAGCAGCGTAGCTACCAGTGAAGTGCCCGAATGTCCCCTTGTTTCCTACACAGCTTCCTCACAACCCCACAAGGTACTTTCAGGTGAAGAAGGCCCAGAGACTTTCCAAAGGTCTCAAGAAAGCTGGGATGCAGCAGAGCACGCATTGGGCTCCTCCAGTTTCAAGCCGAGGGCTTTGAGCTCTGGACAGCCCTTCTAGGGCTTCTGGATGTGAAAGCCACCAGTGACCCCAGCAGGCCACCGGGGTACTGCAGTGCCAGCACATGTCACCCCCCCCGCCCCGCCCCAGTGAAGTGCTTAGCCAAGAGAAGAAAGTTAGCAGTTTGGGTGGGGTGGGGTTTTTTTGTCCTTTAAGTGATTGAAGTACCAGCTGAGAAAGAGGCACTTGAAAGCAACTTGAGTCTGGTTAAAGCTGGTTATCCATCTCGATTTGCATAATGATTATGCAAATAGAGGTTTGCATAATGTTGCTATGATCTACAATCACTTTAGGGTTTTATTGCATGAAAAGACCACAGAGAAGATATTGAACAGCTGTCCAACCCCTTGACTGCAGCTCGGACACCGCCAGGCACATGTGCCAGAGATGCTGATCTTCCCCCTCTCGCCCACGGTTTTTGGTCCCCCGCAGGGGCTGAGCCTGACTTTGCAACCGCCCTTGGGTTATTTCAGACTTCACGCTTCAGAAGGAGACACGGGGCTGCAGCTCGCTTCTTGGCATTTAATTCCTCAACCGAAACCAGAGGCAATTTTGTTGCTGCCTTGTTGCGCATAGTCTGTGCTAAAGCTGTGAGCTCTTCCGCTCTCCCTTTTGCGAGCCCTCCAGCGAAAGTGACGCCTTGAGAGGCAGAGCCAGCCAAGCCCTGGAAGAGGAGACCTCAGACTCACAAACAGGTCTCCCCCACCACCCATCCATCATCCAGCTGCAGCAGATTTGAATCAGGTGTTTGGGGCAATTAAACTGATCCCCACAGAACTGCAGGGGAAGTCCTCCAGAACTGCCACCCTTCACCCCTGCCCACCAGCAGCACCCAAATTTAGGCAGGTCCAGACACGCTCCTTACCTGGCAGGACAGAGCTGGCTCCTGGGGCACCTCCTAAATCCTCCATACGCCACCCACATGCCAACCACCGTGGGCTTCGGCACATCACACCCAGCACTGGGCTCTCCGCAAGGAACATCATCACGCAGCTTTTTCAGGGGGGTGGCTCTGGCAGGAGCAAGCACCAAAGCCACCCATGGGGTAAAGGCTCCCCGTGGCACGAGGTGCAGCTTTTCCCACAGGCAGGAGCATTGGAGCAGCACGTACCCTACAGCAGCCACCCCAGAGAAACCCAACTAAACAACATTGCCCCCAAGCCACCCTACACCAGTGAAGGAAAGGTTAAAAAACCCAAACAAACCCACCCCAAAAAACTTTGCAAACCTTCCTATCCAGCAGGCCAGGAGCAGAGCCACACCACCCAGGACCTCCTTTGGCCACTGCCCAGGTTTTTATACCTGTCCACCCACCCAGCAGCCACTGCGAGGAAGGTGGATCATCTGGCTGATTGACAGCTGGTAGAGCCAATGGGCTCCCTTCTCTGGCACTGGGCTGTATTCTCTCTGCAGCCCTTGTGCCACACTTGTAGTGGTGCTGGTGGCTGAGGGTGCCTTGGAGTATGTCACCAAGAGCTATTCTCCATCCATTGGTGTCCCAGTCTAACGCAAAACCATTTGAAGGATGAGGTGAGGCCTAGATTTATCCAGACCTTTGTCCTGCCCCATTTTGCAAGAGGTCCCAGTGCTAAGTTTGCTGTTGGGTCAATCTGTGGTGGCTCTATGAGACATTGGTGACCTTCACGGTCATCATCACAGTGGTGATGATGGTCACCTTTGTAGCCGCTTGATGGCACCTTCCCCACCGTGTCCTCACTCCAGCACCAGAGCTAGCAGTGGTTTTATTTCCCCATATCTCAAGGTTGTGAAAGCTATAGCAAATGCAGGGGGATGGCAGGCGGCATCCTGGAAAGAAACCAAAAAAAAGGGCAAAAAAAGCGCAGCTCTTTAGCGATCAATCCGAAACCACTGGGATACAAACAAAAGCGCAACGTGAATTGGCTCTGCTCTGCCTCAGCCTGAGCGGGACCTTCCCGGAAAGGCTGAGCTCCAAGTACATTTAGCAACAACAGCTTCTCGAGAGAAGTTGTGCAATGGAGGAAGAAGCTGATGGGCTCTCAGGGTCCCTCCCTGCCTCAGGCTTTCCTGCGGGAGACATATATAGATATAAACAACATGGATCAAAAAGAAGAGCGGCGAGGAAAAGCTCCCCAGCTCTGGATTATATTTGGGTTCAAATCCCAACTCCAGTGAAAACTTAGTTGTTCAAACTAAGTGGAGCAGCTTCAAAGGAGATCGTGGGGACCCACCTGCGGCTGCCGGCTGCAAGACCTTCCCCAGATGCCCTCGAGGCGGGTGCCTATGCTGGTCTCCCCTCCGGAGGTTTCCCCAGCAGCCAGATCTGCGCCTCCATCTCCCCTTCCCGGCAGGTATCTGAGCAGACAGCGTGATGGATAGAGCCGTGGAGGGAATACCGCTGCCGCCATGAGGATTAATACCCAGCAGAAAGCCATCACTCCCTTCAACCCACACTTAGGAGGCAGCTGAAGCTTTGCTTTTCCTCAAGGACCCCAAAACAACTAAAGCCAGCTCAGTTCTGGGCTGCAGCTCCCTCCCTGGGCCGGCTCCTAGTCAGCAGTTTATGTGCCGGAGCAATACGTAGGGGTGTCAAACGCTGAGTGACACACTTGGGAGCTGGAAAACGTGCTAAAGAGGTGCTGCCACGTTCAGCGATGGGAAGCTGAGCCCAATGGCAGCTGCTGCGGCGTGCCCCTCCTCCGCTCTGTTCCCTTCCGCACCGTGGCTGCTTACCTGTGTGTAAATGGCTTTTCAGTCTTCCCGAATATATTTTGGCTTTCGGAGGGATGGCAGGATCGGCTGACAGTGCGTTCCCATGCAGCCTGACCTCCACAGTGGCTCATGGCATTTCAGGGGGCAGTGATGGTTTCGGATGTGTGCAGAGCCCCTAAACTCTCCTTGCAAGCAGTCCCCATGACCGCAGCCACAGACCTGTTACTCCCCACTGATTGGGGTGGGGTGGGGTGGGACCTGACGGGAGGTCCCACATGCTGGCCAGCCCCGAGCTGGCCTGGAGGGAGGTGGCACTCTCAGCAGAATGGAAACTAGATGGTGATTTCTCTCCACGACGTGAGAGAGGGGACCCGAAGCCAAGTGGGAGACCACAAGCCAGGCTGGGCCCTGGGGGTGCACTTGCCCTTCCCTTCTGTTTCTTCTTTCTCTCTCATCCTTTGCTGCGGGGTCTCTAGCTGTAGCCCTAACGTGAACCACACTCCAGCAAGCCCATCTTCTGCATCCCTGCGCTCCATGGGTGCACATACCCCGCCCCAGCCTTTGTCACTCCTAATCTGGAATAACAGCAGGAGGGTCTGGAACGCAGCTCAAGCGATCACGACCGTTCTGGGGATGGAGGATACAGGCAGAGGCACCTTCCCATGCCCAGGACAATCCCCAGCTCCCTGCCAAGTCCCTGCTACCCTCCCAGCCTCTTCTCCCCGCTCCCCCCAGCTCTGGGTGTCAAGGGGGACAAGATACAACACTGAGACCCCTTTCCACCCCAATTTCTCCCAACCCATCAGGCTCCTGTTTGCACACCAAGCTCGGCTCCTCTCTCTTCCTACCAGCAGTGTCTTCTGCCCACCACCTCGGCAAAAGCCTCACCTCACTTCAGAGCTGTGCAAACAGGGCTGCTGGGCTCCCCAACTTCCCCTGACATCAAAAGCTTTACTTATTTATGTTTTGCACAGCACCAAGAAGCCATTGGGATATGGTGGGCTTGTTTTCCCTAAGAAGAGGCCAGACCATGGGATCCTGAGTATAAATTCCTCAGCAGGAATAGAAACCCAAGTAAAAGGAGGAGGAGAAAGCTGGGGTTGGAGACATGAGCCTTCTTTCTCTCTCCTTGCTTTGTTTCCTTTCCTTAATGGTGTCTTCAGCCTTGATCTAGGTTAGGTTCAGCCAGTGGAAAATTGAGGTTCTCAGGAAGATGTTTTATTCATACTCCTGAGCCTGACACATGTGAGGCTGCTGCAGGGCAGAGGGACCCTGCCAGGGGCTCTTGCTGGGAACATGCCGGGAGGACGTGTTTTCTTCTACATGACTGGAAGGTGCATCTTGCTTGGTGGATCGTAGCAAGGCGCCCCGTGGCGAGGTCATGCTGGAGAGCAGGACAAGTGGCCGGAGAGCTGTCGCTGGAGCATCATGCAACAAAACTGAACTGCAAACCAGCTTGATCCCCCGTGAGACTGTCCCAGGGAGGCACAGGGACCATAAAGGGGATCAATTACATCCATCTCTTGGACATGACGTTCTGGATCAATCCAGTTGCCTGCTGTTGAAGGCAACCAGGTCATACGATCATCTCTTAGATTAATGTATCAGCCTCTGTCTTAAAACCGTGTAGACTGCTTTCCTCCTTAATTCCTAAACCTTCTTTACATCTCCTAATTTTGAGCTTAAATGTATTACTGCCTAGCTTCTACTGACTTTGCCTCTGCAAAGATAGTCCTTTAAGCTAAAGAGCTCTTCTCCTTCCCTGACGTATTCTTAACCTCCTTTTTAACAGCCCAAGGAAGCCATCGTCTGTGTCTCCTCTCAACAAATGGGTGCTCCACTCCCTACAGCAGCAGCAGAGTCCTCTCCTGCCCTTGCCCTGTTTGAATTTGCCTTCAGGAGAAGACCAGAAGAGGAAAGAATATTGCAGATAAATCCCACCAGTGATTCAGAGGCATTCGTCCTCCCTTCTCTGCACTGACGGTGTTTCCCTCCGCTGTCACTCATGCATTCCTAATATTTGCGCTGAGGTCAGGAACCAAATTACTCAGTTGTCCTCAGGGCCGATCTCCTGTAAACCAGACACCACCGTGTGCAGCACACCAACCTGTCAGCTCCTCTTTAGCAAGTTCCTCGTGCACTTTCCACTCTCCCATTAATCCCTGTCCTCATTAATAATGTCCCACAAGGCACTGTATCAGACACCCTACTGGAGCATGGAGAGCAGAGATCTACAGCATTTCCTCTGTCCGGCACCTAGCGTGAGATGAGCCTGACATCTCCTGTACTGCATTTCACGTCATTTTCTATTTAGCTCTGTGTTTTTAATGACTCTCTCCCTCCAAATTTGTGCTAAAGCCTTGTGTACTCTGGGGGCTGGACTAACGTGCCTGAAGTTGCTCAGATCATTTAGGTTTCCATTTCTCAAACAGGGAGTGAAATCTGGGGAAGAGCTTGGGTCAGTCAGTATAAAATCTAGAGCCATGTACTCCCCGCTGTGCCTGTGCCGTCGTTCGCGGGGAAGGTGCGGAGTCCCCGGACAGGCAGCTGTGCAGGCAGGGAAGGGCAAGGGAAGGGCTGTGTTTGGGTTGCACCAATCCATCGTCCTTTGCATCCCGGCTGTGACAGTGGCCAAGAGCAGATGCCTGGAGACTGATCACAAGGAGAGGGAGGCATCCAGCCCAGGCATCCAGGGGGAAGAAAATCCCGACTCAGAAGTCGTCTCATCATTCTGGGGCTTACCCACCCACGATAACCCTGTCCTCAGTTAATTTGCCTAATCACCTTTTGAACCCGCTTACATTACACAGTGCATGGATGACATCTGTGCTGGGAGGCGAATCTGGTGGAATTCTCAACATGCTCGGGTGCGGGACGTAGCGTAGCTGAGAAAGGGATGGTTTTGCCCAGACACGGAGTCCAGTCCGCGGCGTGATCTGAACTGGCAGGATCCCTCTGAGCTAATCTTTAGTCAAGGAGAACAAACTCGCTGACAACGAGGCTGGGCTGGGATACAGAAACGCTCCAGGCGGATTTCCTGGAAAACAGAGGAGGGCTGTAGTGCAAACACTGAAAAGGAGCTTTTGCACGGTGCTGGTGATGCTTATGAGCAGGACCTGCTTTCTGCTGCCGCCCACAGAGCTCAGCACGCTGCTGGTGCAGCTGGGGTAGGTACTGAACTGAATTTGCAGTTAGAAACTGTTGTTGATTGAGGACGCTGCGATACAAACACCTTCTGTCTTTAGAAATGCTGCAGTCCCACAAACCCAAGTTATTAAACGTTTTCTAGCAGAGTCCTCCTGTCCTTCAGGGAAATGGCTACAAACGATGGGGATTGTTTAGGGCCAGGGAAATTCTCACGGTCTTCTCATGCCCCTCATCTTTGCTTCCTCTCTCACGTTGGTGAGAACACGTTGGTGAAAACATCCTCCCTTGAGCCTCCTTGCTGGCAGCACTGTGAGATGAGCTGCTCAGTGCTTTGGGAAACTCTCTGAGCCACGGCCAAAGCCTTTGGCATCCCCTACAGCCCCTTCGGCCAGTGCCCTGCCCAGCCAGTGCCCAGCAAGAGGCCATGGGGATTTTAGAAGAGAGCGGCATCCTCCCTGCCCACAGCCCTCTCTCCTGGTCTCCTGGGACCCCCAGCTGCCCCAGGAAACGCCCTGGGGCATTTGTTTCTCCTCTCTACTTTTCCCTCTGTCTGCTAAGTCTGGCTGGAAAACAAGAAAAGTACCATTCACTTTGTCAGAATGTTCCCCCAAATGAACATTTTCTATCCGGTCCCAGTTTTTGTAATATATTCCTTTATTTTTTCTTGGGGTCCATAGGAGACTTTCCTCTGGCTTCTCTACTTGGTTTTATTTTATTTTAAATGGGAATCCCTTTTAATTAAAGATAGAGGGAAAAGCCCTTCAGTCCCATTCAGCTCAAAGCAAATTGGTCCTTCTCTCTTTGAGGAGACTCAAGATACAGTTTGGGGTTGGATTCATTTCACGAAGCGATCAGAAAACTCGAAGCAGCAGGATCAGCTCCATACCACATTTTCTCATTTCCCCTTGGCTCCCACTCCCCAAACTTTCAAATCTCCAGTTCATTAAAAAAAAGTTCCCATCACTTGAAAGAGACAGCTTTTGCCCAAAACTGAACAAAAGCAAAAAAACATTGTTGAAAACCTTTCAGCCCGGCACATCAAGCATCTCCTCCTCTCCCTGAATCTGTGTTGCTCACGCTGGGTTTCTAGAAACAATACCAACTGATCGTGGAGTGGGCATTAATACCGACATGCAACTGGAGCCGCACTCCCCGCTCAGAAGAGCCCATTTCCTTCCCCCGCGGCGGATTCCCGCTGCCCGGCATGGGCGCGTGGCGCTGGGGCGGGATGCGGTGCTCTACGGCGCGGTGGAGCAGCGGCTTGTGGCGTCAGGACTTTGCTGTGATGCCTGGATGCCGGGCTGGTGTGGTCACGGTGCGGGTGCCGATGTGGCCATACCCCAGCCGTGCCGTGCAAAGACGCCCCAAACCCAGCAGCCCCCAAGGCGGGGAGCAGGGGGTGTTGGGGCCGAGCGGGGCACCCGGCATTTGCCTTGCCGCAGAAGCCAGGTTAATGCGTGGTTGTTGCTAAGTGCTCTCTGAGGAGATTAAGTGCCAGTAATTAATCTTTGGTGCTCAGATAACCAATTATTCAAGTGAGAGAAGCGGGCGATGCACTGGGTTCGGGGAAGCGGCACCAGCAAGTGGCTGTCAGGGAAGCTCGTGTGCCGGCGCTGGCGGAGGTCGGGCTCCCGACACCCAGCCAGGATGGTGCTGGTCCCGCTGTGTCCCCCGGTCCTACCCAGGGTTGCATCCCCCAAAAGCATTGCAAGCTCACGGGGGCAGGCAGACAAGGAAAAGGCAATTTTGACCGGGGAGGTAAACTGAGGCAGAGCTCCGGTTAAAATAACCTGGGGCAGGGCTGGGAGCTGAACTGCAACGTTCCCCCCGCAGCCCGGCGCTTTGCCGGCCGGATCCGCTCCCCAGGCCGGGCGCTGCCGGGGGCTCCATCAGGGATGCAGGCGCCAGCCCTTATTAAGAGGCCTTTTCCATTTCTGATTTCTCTAATACGACTGAGTAAGAGTATTGACATGTCAGAATGGTCTTTTATTATGATCCATTTATGCCATTAATGTAACATCCTCCTCTTGGATTGCTTAGTTATGTATTAATATTGTAAGAAACGCGGCATTTCTTTTAGCTCTTCATTGTCTAAAATGAGTCCCAAACTCTCTGTGCGACAGGATTTTGATGGATGGTCATATTTTTAGCTGTGATCATGCCTTGAGGCTCTGAAATTAGGGACATGTTTTTAAGATATTTTACCACATGCATTTATCTTATTTTTCTTAATCTCTGTCTTACCAGTTATCATTCTGCTTTTATTGTAGAATCATTAGTGCTTGTTATAAGTCTGATGTATATACGTATGGCATCATTTATTTGCTGTTCTTAGCATAACAAGGAATGGAAAAATAAAACATGAATATGGGAAAATGATCAGTGGGTGTTTGACTTTTTTAATAAAGAACATTTCTAATGAATTGCCTTGCTGAGGCTGCTGGGGCATCATTACGTCCAGCCTGTCTCAGCGGTCTGAAGAAAGATACTGAGGATTCAGGAACAAGTTATGGGAATGAACCTGGAAAAAATGCTGTGAAGTGACAGACCAAAGGGATTTGACCTGTTTGATTTATCAAAGACATCAAGAGCTGTAAGTTAAAGTGCCAAATACCCTCACCAGGAGGAAATATTAAAGGGTTTATTAAATCTCACAGAAATGGCACTAAACAAAGCCACCACCTGGAAATTTAGTCTGGACGCTGCAGGTCAGAAGCTGCCAGCAAAGGGTTTTAATAGAGATCGGGCTAAGGACTGATCCGGCGTGGGTGACCCTGGGAGACCCGGGAGTCCTGCAGCCCTTGACAGGATTTTCTCCGCAAGCCCCAGAGCGCGGGGCCAAGGGGGTGCCTGGGGCCGGCTGCAGGTAAAGAGAATTTCCTCACTGCCAGCCCAGCAGCGCCGAGTTCATCCCCATTGCTGTGCTTGGCTGGGAGCACACGGATGAGTTATTTGCTGTTTTATATAATACGATAGTAGTGAAGAGGTGCATTAGCCCAACACAAATTACTGGGCTTGGGAAAACTCTCCGGTTTGTGTTGTATGAGTCAACTCCTTTAATGGTTTCAGCTGCCCTGAAAAGTGGATAAAATTACGACTGTTCTGCTCCCTATTGCAAGGGAGTTTATTGGTGTGAATCCGAGGGGTGTTTCCCTCTGGCTTCGTTGGCAGAAGTGATGTAGAAGCCTTCGTCCCTGCAAGGAGGAGCTGGCCGTGGACCGAGATTGCCCTCAAACCCAAATCCAAATCCCAAATCCCAAATCCCAGCAGTCTCTGGTCCAGCCATGGGGTCCCCAGCTGACGCCTCCTTCTGCCCCCAGCTCCTGCCTTTGCCCATACAAAAGAAAGGCAGAAAATGGACAAAAATGGTGCTGATTACGGGGAGAGGATCAGTCCAAAACACGGGGATGCGAGGCCACCCCTTCTCCACGCTCACCGCTCGGCTGATGAACGGGAGCCCTTCTCCCCTAGAAATTTGATGGATGATCCCAATTATATTCTTCCAGTACTGATTTAATGTAATGTTTTATTAATAGCAACAATCAGAGGAAAGCAAACAGCTTATTCTGCACACGCCATTCCCTTTCTGCTTTTACTTTCCCACGTTCATATACACTCCGAGTCCTTGATGCCATGGCATCGGGGGGTGAGGAGGAGGAGGAGGGTGGGGAGAAACGAGCAGACAATTCACTGAGCAGGGCAATAGCTCATTAGTACATCCTTGACTGAATTAACACGATTGTGACAATATTTTCTTCACTCATTCTTTATGGATTATTTGGAGGAAACTGCAAATTGCTGGTTTGTTTCTTTAGGTTTTAAAGGACCATGTGAAAAGATGGGGAAAAATAATCTACAGTTTTGTATTACTGGTTTTAATATTCCTTCGTTACAGAAGGAGTGATGGGGGGAACATAATAAATGCATTAGAGTTATCCCCAGCTGGTCGGGCATGGCACCGGCAGGTTCCTGCGCCGGGCTCTTTGCTTGGGGCCGACCTCTTTTCCCCCCAGCCGAGCCTTGCTGCCCGCACCCACGGTTCTCCCTTCTCCCCCAGAGAAAAGGCTCCTGGCTGGCATCGCACCCCCCACCTCCGCAAAGGAGGCAGAGAAGCGGGATTTCCCTGGGCGCAGGGGTGTCGGTGGGACCGGCAGCTCCAAGGTGTGCAGGATGCACCCTGCAGCGCTGACGGGGAAGGGCGAGTCGGGGGCCAGCCGGAGCCAGCAGCACGCTTAGAAGAAGCACAATGCAACAGAGACCAAGACACCCTCGTATCAAACGTCACCATGTGCCGATACTAAACCCAACCTCCGGCTTCTTTCACTCCTTGAATCCTCCCTTCATTAGTGGCTCTTCATCATCTCCCTGTTTGCTTTTGTATTCGGAAGCCCACTTGCATATTTACTCGTTCGATTGCTTGTTTTAATAGTAATACAAAGCCCCCTGGGCCAGCGGTGATAAACTCAGCGGACACGAGCTTTCCTTAGTTTGTTATTCCAATTTTTGCTCCTGGCTCAAACATGGAATTTAAAGTTCTTTTCAATCAAAAGTGCTCTATATTGTGGTTAAATGATTTCTTTTCCCCCCAGAGAATCATTAATCAGGCACATGATCTAACATCTCTTGCTCTTTCTCAATCTCTTTTGGTGAATTCTTAAAAGGGCGGGGGGGGGGAGAGAAAGATTAAATGGAGCAGGTGTCACATTTATCTTATTTCCAGTGCAAATACAATCAACAAGTGCCAGGCTAAAACCAGACCCTAAACAAAACCTGCAAAATGTTCTCTAAATAAATGATTCTTGGCTCTCTTCTGTTTGTTTTTAATTTGCAGTCATCCTCTGAATATTTCTGCCAAGCAAAAACTGCTTCGGGAATGAGCTCATTGGAGCCGAATTCTTGGGGGGAGGTTTCTGCTGCCGGGGTGCCCTGCAATGCCCCGTCTCCAGCCCCTTCCCAAGTCACTGCCCTGCACCGCCCTCGTCCCAAAACAGCCCAGCATCCCTTCCTAAAACACAGCTCTGAGGCTGCACAGAGCTGAACTTTGCCATTAAAACCTCTACTCAGCGCTGGCTCTCCACCAGCAGGGAGAAGGAGGAATCTCCAAATGCAAATACTAAAATAAATCCTATTTTAGCTTTTTTTTTTTTTTAAATAGGATTTATTTTAGGTTTTGGAGCCTCCTCGCTCTCCATGTCTACTTTATAAGGTGGCTGTGTCTGGACTCTGCCCTTTTAGTGGCTGCTGCTGGGTGCTCTCCCCTGCACCCCAACATCGGCCCATGACCAACCCCCCCCCCACTGACCCCACTGACTTTTTCAGCCAGCAAAGAGCAGCTGAAAAACCTCTGGGTCGCACCCTGCTGAAGGGGGAGGTATTTAGGCCGGGAGATGAAGGGCAGGCTTAAAGACATGGATGCTGTGCTGGGGTGCTGGGACCCACGGGGGTTTGGTGGTGCGGACCAGTTCCACGGCTCCTGGGGGATGCGGGGAATCCTCCGTACGTGGGAGTGAGCGCGGTGCCTCCCTGTAAACCCCCTTTAACCTGCTGCGCTAGGAAAACGTGGCTCATCCAGCACGTGGGGCCCGAGCCATGCGCCCGTGGCTGGGAGCAGAACGAGAGCCCAGGGAATTCTTCCGAGCACAAGCATCAGTGCGGTTTCCTTAGTGCTCATTAGAAACTCCAGAGGTACCCCTGGGAAAGAAAAAGTTGTTTTTCAATGGAAAATTGGTGATTTTAACAAAGAAAGCCCTTTACAAAAATTTTGCGCTTTCTGTGGAAGGGATAAAGAAAAAAAAATTCAAAACACATTAACAGGAAAAGAAAACCATAAAAACTCTTCCCTGAGTCAAAATATTTGACTCAGTGCTATAAATTGAAACAGAAATGGCTTGTGTAGCTTTTTCTCCATCTTGGACCACTGCAGTGCCCCACGGGTGTTGCTGTTTGCACCTGATAACCACATTCTCTTCTGTGTGTCCAGTTCCCAGGCCAGGCTTCCTCTGCTGGGACCCACTGGTCTTTTACATCTCTCTCTAATCCATCATAAGGCATCATTTGGTCTGACAAAAGCCTTGCCTCTCTCTACAAAGCTTGCCATGCCTCGGCCTTGACCCCCCGTGGCTCCAGCGCTGTTTAAAGGGCTCTACGGCCCCCTTGCAGCTGCGGTGCGGTGCGTCCCCGGGGACAGCCGGCTCCTGCTGGAGACTCTGCTATGCCAGCTGCGATGCCCCGGGCCTCCAGCCAGCACCGAGGTGTGGTGTAACCCCACGCCGGTCCATCAGCTGAGCAGCTGGATGCCTGCATGTATTTGAAGGAGGCAGCGAGTGGTCCCTGGTAAGCCAAGGCTACAGAGCCGGTGTAAGAGTCATGGGGAAATGTGTTCATTTTGCCTCCATTTTCTCTAAGGAGTTGCTAGGGCAGTGTGTGATCCCATACAGCAAAGCGCTGTCCCCTATAGCATGACACCTTGCCTCCTTGGCTGCATTTATTTTAAATAACTCAACCACCTGCAGTGCAGAGGAGCAGAAAAGATCTGCACTACCCAGCCCTGTCCCCTCTTGCTGCAGGCGAAGACATTCACAGAGATGAGTTGCTGGGAAACCTGGGGGGGGACTTCTGCTCGGACCAGCTGGGGACACCTCCACCCACTGCAGCCGGCTGAGGGACGAGCCCTCCCCAGTTCCCCTGGCTGCTGCCAGGTCTGCTGTGGGACGGAGAGGGAGGCCAAGCCCAAGGGTAGGCACCACCCCCAGCCCCGGCCCTTTGTGTCCCTAGCAGTGCCCATCGGATGGGCACCGGGCCCTGCAGTGGCTGTCCGGGAGCAAGAGGATTGCATTTCCCATCCCGAATATTGCATTTCCCATCCCCGGGAATGCTTTTGTCACCCCCATGGCACAGCCCAGCAGTACAGCCCAGCGCAGCCAGGGCTGGCCTATCAAACCAAGGCAGAGCATGGTGAGCTACAGCGGCATTAAAATGATTTCATTCTAGCTGCAGGATATGAAGTGAATTTCCAGGAAACCTCTCAGAGGAGAAAAACAGCGCTCCCAGACAATACATAACTTAAAAACAACATGTTCCTTGACGTGGGCAGAAGAAGCAAGCGTGGTGGCTGGGGTGGCACGTCACTGATGAGCCACACGAGTTACCTACCGCCAGCGGCAGGACGGAGGGTGCGGGAGGCAGCCGGGCACGGGGCAGCCCTGCTCCCCCCAGCCAGGTGTGGATGCCCGGGCTGGGGCAGGGCTTGTGGCACACGCCAGGGCACAGCTCACCTCAGCCGTGCCGGTGCCACTGCATTACCAGGCGGCCAACAGCTGTGCACACATCTGGGACATGAGGCTCCAGCTCTGGATGAGACTGCTAAGGGACCAGAGTCATTACTGGTCCCTGGCTGCTCTGATGGTGCAAAATAGCCATAAATCCACCCAAAAGGATTGCTCTCAGCTGGTTTGCTTTGCATCGGGTGGGGTAGAGCAGGAGACTGGTCCTGGGCTTCCACTCCTTCCTCATGACACGCTGCGTCCTGAGAAATTTGGCCCCAAAGGAAGCAAAGCCAGGGGAGCGTGGCAGTGCTGATGTGAAGGCAAGGCTGGCTATAGCGGCACGGGATGAATTTCAGGCTTTAGAAAAAAACCCTTCCCCCAGCCAAAGCTGAAACACTGGGTTTCCATTTATAATTGCAACGTACTGTGCGAATCAATGCAAATAGCCGGTCTGTTTGCAGTCGCAAGGGAGGCTTTTGTTCTGCCCCAAGACTGGAAATTTCTGTTAAGCTTATTTTAACATTGGAAACAACCAGATGTTGCAGGAGATGGAAAACTCAGCTTGTGTGCAAGCCCCGGTGCCATGTACATCCATCGCAGCCGCCCCACGGCAGCTCCGGGTCGCCGGGCTCACCGTGAACAGCTTGTTCTGTTCAGCACCGGAGGTCCCGGGGTCAGTCCCGTCCTGTTTCCCAGATGGTGGCTGTCGCGTGTCACCAAATTACATGGGCAGGAGCATGGGGACCAGACAGGGCTCTGCAAGGCTGAGCAAGGGCTCAGAAAGGGTTTTGTGCACTTTGTGTCACTAGACCCAGGTAGAATTCAACCTGGTCATCTCCCCTTCCTCGCACTCACCACCCCAGTACCTTCACACGTGGGACTGCAATAATTTGTGACAGGGACAATATAACCAGGCTGCCGTGGATGCTGTTGCCGGTGGTGCTGGCCCCCCAGGTGTTGCTTTTAAGGTTCGATGGCAGCCGAAGCAGCTGCTGCCGTGTTTTATTCATGCACCTTGTCTGGGGACGTAGGTTTTGGCCAAGAGCAGGGGAAAATTAAAAGGGAAAAGTGCCAAAGCCCAGGCACAGCACACTCAGCTGTGGCTTTACAGGTTTCTGGGCCGTGGCCAGGGGATTTCTGGGCTGCCCTTCCCTGGGCTATAGGGTGGCATCAGTGTGGTTTCCACACGTCTCCCCGCTCCACACCGTACTTTGCTCCTGTAACACGCTCACCGACTTTAAAGTCGCTGTTCCTCCTGGTGAGCCACAGCTTGTAAATCACGGCTCCTTCTGCATGGCGCTGCTAACCCAGAGGAACCCGCGCACATCCGCAGCACGTGGCCCCAGGCCTCCCAGGCCCCCTGTGGTGCCTTGGGCAGCAAACACAAAATGACTATTTGGGCGTATTGTTTTCAGTTGAAAGTGCCTGACACGAGGCCGGCGCTGGGCTGCAGCTGGGCACGGTGGGTTATCGAGCACAGGCATGTGCTTCGTGCGCCAGGGCATGGCGTGAGGACCCGCAGGAGGGTGCAAAGCCTGCCCTGGGGGCTGTGGAAGGTGCTCAGCTTGGGTTGGTCTGGACCACTGTGCCCCCCAGGAGGACTTTTTGATGTGGGTTGCCCCCAAGCTCAGCCAGGGCTGAGTTCAGCAGTTCAGCAGGGCTGGGGAGGGCAGTGGTAGATGATCACCCATCATCTCAAGTCTGCTCCCCACGTTTTTGGGCTGTCACCTTCCTCTGAGGCACCTGCAAGGTGCGGGGACCTGAATTTGGTAGCAGAGAGGATCAAGCTGATGGCAGCTGAGAACATGCAACTCATTCCACTGATGCATGACACAAGGGGAACAGGAGAGGGAAAACGGCCATTGACGCCCTAAGTGCCTTATTGATTTAGCTGACACAGCAGATCTACACAGCCCATAAAGTGTATGATTGCATTTATAGTTATGTTCTTTCTAAGCGAGAGGCAAAGCGGAGATTAATCATGTGAAGGAGGAGGAAGAGGAGGAGGGGAGCACAGGGACCCTAAATCCTGGAGAGGTAATAAAGGCAAGCAGGGAAGAAACCCTGCTCCACCACCACCGCCAGCTCCACCCCATCAGCTCCTGCAGGTCTGGAGGTGCCCACAGGACCCCCTCCCGAATCCACATCCCATTTAAATGCTTCCTTCCATTTTTCTTCCCTTCTCCCTTCCTTTCCATCCTTCTCTCCTTCCATTTATTGGCCTAAGTAAACACGGGCCATCCCATCCTGCTTGAGGAGGGAGGTGGGACCTGGTTCCTGCTCTCTTTACCTTTCCAGGGCTGGGGGCAGCTGTTTAGGTGCAGTGGAAGAGCCCCTCGTTTATTCTGCGAAGACCGACAGCCCTCTCCTGCCCGGCCCTGCCTTTCCTCACACACCCCCACACAGGCTCAGAGACCAGCGCAAATATTAAATGCAGTTCCTGGTGGGTGATTTGGGGGATATTTATGGGGTATGGTCAGGATACAACTCCCCCAAGAGCGGGACGTTCCGGCTTTGCCTCCAGCTAGCTGGGCAGATGGTCGGGAAGAGCTCAGCTCAGCCGCAGCCTCCAGCCCTCATTAAAGCTCTCCTGAAGAGGCCGTGTTTCCAAAGCCAAAATGTTCCTTGCAGGGGGAGGGAAGGACTTAATAGGAGAGGCGGCAGGAGGAAGTAAAGTGCTTTTATTGCAAAGGATGTTAATTGCTTGATGAACTCTTGTCGTACAGCGTGGCTGGGAAGCAGCCGCGTCCCAGAGATGTGTTTGTCCCCACACACAGACTGTGTTGCGGAGGAGACGTCGGGGGGGATGACAAACGCACGAGACCTCTTGCCCGCACGTCGAAATATTGTAGTTATCCATGTCAGCCCTTCATGAAAGAGCCGAGCACCTCGGGTTTGCTCGTGGTTTACCCTCACAGCGCGAGGACTCAGATGGGAGTTGCTGTGTGTTGGCTGAGCAGTGGCAACCGGGGCTGAGCTCCCTTTTTATGCGCTGCAGCCCCGCAGGGGCTATGGGAGCACAAACCAACCCTGATCAGGATACACGAGCAGTTCTATGACGTTCTGGGCAAGGTGATGCCCTGCTGGGTGCAGGGGAGAAAAGAAAGCTTAACACACACGGGGTAACAGGAGGGGGAGCCTGGGATGGAGCACACATCCTGTAAAGCTAAATTTGGCAGGCGGTACCCAGGCAGCAGGATGTGGGACAGCCAACGATACCGCAGCGACTGGGGATGTGGGCAGCCCTCCCCAAAGCTGCCGTCACCTTCGCAGCCCTCACCGGCTTCACATCAGCTCCACAAACAGAGGCAGGGACACCTCGATCCCAGCCAGCTGGGAGGTCGATGGACGGGGAGCGCCCCAGATCGCTTCCCCGTTGTGGCAAAACCCCCGTGAGCTTTTCCCAGATGTTTCTTGAAGATCTACTGCAGCCATTAACAGCCTGGGGGGTTTGAAGGAGAGTGTGGTGCAGCGGTTCCCTGCATGTGCAAGAAAAACAATCCTCCGACTGCTGATAGCTCAACAGCAGAGTTATAGACGGCTGCGTGTGGAAACTGTGAAGGGTGTGAATGCAACGGAACGAAAGAATTATGTAGAAAATAAAGGTAGTTACAGTTGCTTCAAAACATTTTCGCAGCAAGGGCTCAGAGCTTTTAATCAACTTTTTTTTTATTGCAGGTTCTCCTTTCTGCCAAACGTTTGCAGAGGGAAAAAGAAACTAAAGAAAAGAGAGAAAAACAGTTTTAGCTGCCAATCTGTTGCTTGCAAAGCCATGAAAAGCACCCTGAGAGAGACGAGCATGTGTTATAAAAAAGGAAAAGGATTTCGTGCATCCTCTATGCTGAAATGTCTTTCTAGGCCCCTTCCCTCCTGAGACCTCCCATGTCCCTAACATGCTCTGAGCCATTAAAGAAGGCGGTTTCAGCCCACAACAGACTCATCCCAGACTCCCCACATGCTCCTGAAAACCTGGCTCAGCCCTCCTCTCTCCTGGAAGTTTATTCTGGTTTATCGAGGCCACAGTCCCTTGCTTCCCGTGGGCTCGGGTAGGGGCTGCTCTCCCGAGGAGCTCTGCTCCGATGCCACACCGTTCCCCGTCCACCATTGCTCCCACGGCTACTAAAAGCAGAGGGGCTGCTTTGCAAAAACTTGGTTTTGACTTAAATGCTGCCTGCTCGCTCGGTGCCGGGAGCCTGGGAGCGATGCGGCTGCCTCGAACGTCTCTGCTGCAAAAGGACCTGCATCCTTCCCGTTAGTACAATCTGCATCCCTCCCCTTTTACCTCTTCTTTTCTTTCTCGTGAAGGTTGGTGATTTCTACCTTTCACCCTGCACCACAGGGCTAGAAATCCAGATTTCTTGTCTCACCCAAGGCAGGGATTCCCGCAGAGCCCCGGGATACCTGGAGAAGTGCACTTGGGACAACCAAGCTACAAAAAGACTTGCGGTAAAGCTGCCGGAGGAGGCAACGTTGGGTTGTCTTCAGTGGAGGAGGACTGAGAAGCCTAAACACACCCTTTACTCAGTTTGACTAGGCCAGAAAGCCAGGCATGAGCCTAAGTACGTGGGAGTCCCCTCCCTAAGGCCACATGAGCAGAAAAGTAAAGATAAAGAGATATATATATGCACTTGTCAAGCTAATCGAGGCTGGGAGAAAGGAGAGCTGTGCCAGCCTTCCACCGCTCTGCCATGCAGGGAAGGAGAATTAGAGGGGCAATGAGGAGAGAAACACAGAGAAACATCCTCTAAAGCTTGTTTTTAAGACATCCCTTCCACCCTAGGGCTTGTTTTAACGGCCCATGCTGCACACTAGAGACGTCCCCTTTTATTTACGATGATTATTACGGGCTGCTGCAGGGTCCCCTGGGTCCCAGGGAGGCAGCGCTGGCTGCTATTAAGGCATTTTGTCTTTCTCTAAAATCACATAAAGACCTTCCCCGTGCTCCTCCCGCTGGGCAATAAAAAGCAAAAGACAATCCACGGCTGAGCTGGCTGCTCTCTAGCTGGATGGGCAAAGCGCCTCGTTAGGCACAATAAAGTGCTCTCCTTAACCTCCGGCCATCCGCCGAGGCCAGGGCAACGAGGCCGAGGCGAAAGGAGGTGGCTGCAGGGAAGGGCTGGGAGCAGTGGCCACTGGCACGCAGGAGCGGAGCAAGCGGGAGCTGAGCACGCACCGGGCAGAGCCGGCCGCAGCGGCGTTACTGCATCTCGGGGAGTATCCCCATCCTGGAGCAAAATGCAGAAACTGGGGTTTGCAACGGGGGAAGCTGCACCGCGAGGGGTGGGTGTCAGCGCAGGCTGGCCGCCTGGCCCCCCGCACCGGCACCTCACCCCCAGCCCCGGGCTTGGCTTTGCTCCGCTGGGACAGGAGCGGAGCCCACGTCCAAGCCAGCCAAAGAAGTATTTTGGAAAATTAATCAGTCCGATTGAAATGTGATTGATTGAGGATTGAAAGCCACAATCCAGCAAGTCCTGAAAAATGTAATAGTCTAAAACCCTATTAATTTTTCATGTTCTTTCTGTTTTGATTTTTTTCCCCCCCTTTCCCTTGTGGAGGTGGCTTCATGCCAGGATGTTTATGTGTAAACAATTCAGCTCTCTCCCGGCTGACTCGGTGCACTGGGTGCAGGAGGCTTTGGAGACAGTGAGACTCCGCTGCCCCAGCGCTCTCGGCGGAGCGGGGATTTCTGTCCTTCGCCTGCTCCCCCCAGAAACCCATTTGCCAAAATGCACTGACAAGGAGACAACGGAGGGGAAGAGCCTCATGGCACTGAGCTTGCCAGCTCGGGCCGACCCCAAACCTGGAAGCAGGAGTCCTGCTTCTCCTAAGCCAGTATGTATCATGACAGATACAGGAGCACATTTAAGCACGTGCATCCCCTCCGGTCACCTAGCAGCCGTGGGGCCACCATGAGTTTCAGAGCTGGACCACAGAGAGGAGCAACATGAACACCAGGCTGAGCGCTGGCACCTCCTTAACTCTGAAGATTGTCCTCTAACGCGGTCGATAAATCACTGCTCTGAAATGAAGGGTAAATTGGGTGTCCAGAAAGTCAGCCATATTCCTGAATGCAGCGCAGCAACCACTTTCTGCAGCAGTGAAACAAACCTGGTGCCACACGTGGAGGGAGCCCAAAGCCAGCGATGTGGTTTAGCTGCTCGTTTGAGGTTTGGTCCAAAGCTACCTGTCAAGCATTTTGTCAGTGGATTGGCCATGTAATTAGCAATCGATGTGAGCGTAAGTTGCAAGCGGTGCTGTTAGTATGAAAATATTTCTGTTTTCAACAGATCTATTTTCATTTTTGGTTCCAAAGTGAAAATGTCTCTATTTCTTCAACATTTGTTGTTGGCCTGTATTTTTGGTTGGTTTTTTTTTTTTGACACAGTGGCAACATTTCTGAAGTGGGAAAAACCAGCATAGTTTAGTTAAAAAAAAAAAAGGCCAATTTTCTGCCAGCAGCATCCATGGAAATGTTTCAAATAGGCCTCTGATGAAGTAATCTGAACATATGCCATCAGACCCAAGATCTGACCTCTTCCAGCAGCCCTTGTTGGACTGCTTCCCCGGGCTGTATGGAGGCTGTATGAGGCTGTAAAATCACACCTTCTCTGCGTCTATTTGTCACCTTTCCACCATCAAACTTTGGCATACCTGGGCAGATTTCAAGCACAGATGGGATGAGATCTTGGAGATAATTGGGTTGTGACAAACTTCTCAAAAATCGCAGTCCAGATTCAATTATATCTGGTTTTCTAACTGAAGAAGAGGTGGTAGGTAGCAGGGGTTTGGCTCTTATTAGACACAAAAGAATCTCAGGTGGACAAAAGCCCTTAAAATTTCCCAGGTGGCAGGCAGCCACCAGCTGGACTTTGCACCTTTCTGGCCTGCAAGTTAAGCAACGAAGCTCAGATGTACTTTGAGCAAGAGCAACACTTTTCTCCTGCCCCATCTGAAGTGCTCTGCCTGCCGCGTCCGTGGAGTCACCCTTGGGACTGCATTTCCCACGGTAGTTTGCCACGTGTGTCCGCTGCCAGACCAGCCTTGAAAACTCAATGAAATGAAGATAAAGCAAGTGATCGATCTTCATGCCAGGGCCAGAACACAGCCCTCTGCCGGTTTTTCAGTTGGTTTTTTTTTCCTGTGGGACCGCAGGGCCGGTTTTCACGGTGGTGCTATGTCACGCCACGTTTTCCCCAGGAAACTCTTGGTGTTCCCAGTGTTTTGGCCACAAGACGGATCAAACCTGGCTGTGGCCTTAAGGGCCCCTGTGCTGTCATCACTGTGCTGGGTTGCTCCAGCCTTTATTAGGACCGTTTATTTATGTCCGGCTCTGCCCCAAGAGCCTTTCTGAAGACAAAGAGTTAGTCCTCTCCGTAAGGGTTTTTTATTTTTAATAAAACTTGCTTGTGCTCTTCCCCAAGGGACTTGTCGAAGTTGCAAAAGTCAAAGATAAAATGTTCTAGCTGCTGTTTCCTGGAAAGCGATGCCATGTTTTCTTGTGAAACTCCTTCAATGAACATCTGCAAAGGGCAGAGACAGGACCGAGGCACAACCTGTGGTCCAAGCACCTCTGAACCCCAGAGATGTTGGCAGCCAGATCCGAGTCCATTCTTTCCAGCTCTTCTTCCGAAATGGTTCCTAACGGCCTGAATGAAAACTTGAAAGGGAACAACTTCAACGTGGGAGAAAAACCAAAGCCTGTTTTCCTTCCCTGTCTATGCTTTGTGGCTGTCACGGGGCCACATGAAGAGGTTCAGCCTTGTTGGAGGGACAAGCTGATGGTGCAGAGGCTGTAAAGGTAATTTCTACACCAGGCAAGAGGCAAGTTCCCTGGATCAGGACCTGCCATGCCATGAAACAATACTATCTGCAGGAGAAGCCCAGGGGCAGCTTAGCTCTTGGTTATTCATCAAGCCTAATGAGCTATTGCACGTGCTGGGCTAACGAGGCTGCACTCTTGCTGGTCCTGGAGCGAGCAGTTGCTCAGGGTGCTCTGCCCTGTGCTGCACCGTGCGGGAGGGAGATGCTTACAGACCAGGGCTCCCTCACAGACCATTTTGACATGGAGAAAATATATTTCGTCCTCATCAAATCCTTGGCAGGAAATGTCGACTTGATGCCAACAGGAAAAAACCCCTAATAAATAAAAGGAAGCACCATTTTCTTTCCAATGGTTTGAACTGTCAATGTTTTCTGAGCTGAAAGTTGACTTTTTATTATTTTTTTAACTCTCTTCTGCTACTGGGACCGAGCAACACCCCTGTTAAACACCTTCCCACCAGCATCCATGAGAGCACCCCATGGGTAACAGGGTTGATATTGTTTGGGCATGAAAATCCCATCCCCCAGTGCCCACGGCAGTATGGGGACACGTTCCTGTGATGGGGGCTGGCCATGGTGTCACTGGGATGCCGTGGCAAGGGGCAGAGGAGCCACCAGCAATGCTAATCTCTGCAACAGCGCAGGATGTGGTTCACCCAGATTCTCCCCATGGGTACCTGCCATCTCATCGGTCTGTCCTTGGAAAGCTGGCCATGCGCAGTGCCTCCAGCAGGAATACGGAGCCCTCAGCCAGGCTAGGCCTCCACAACAGTCTCCCAAACCTCCCCAAGCTCTTGGGTTTGCCTGCAAACCAGGGCTGGAGAGTGGAAAAAGGGAAATACCGGTGTTCTGAAATGCCACAGAATGTCACTACGTCACTATGGTCTCCCCTTGTCATGCCCTGGGTGCTGGCACTTGTCGAAGAAGCCTGGTCCAGAGGAGGGGTGCATGTGCACAGCGTCACTGCCTGGGGACACTACCCTGCCACTGAGGGTACGTCAGCAACCAAACCGCTCATTCTTGGGGAGGAGGACTTATAATGAAAAAAAATCACATTTTCTGTGAAAAGCAGTACTTTACACACAGATATAAGCTTAAACCCAGCTCCAGTTTTCTACTGAAGGAGAAGTTTTGATAGGAGGTTTCATCTGCCCCACTCCGAAATTTAGCCTGGGGCAGCAGCCCTAAACTCTGACCCTGCTGGGACTTCCCATTCAGCTTTGAACAAGTCCCTCCTCATCCTAGGAGCCAGCGCAAAGGCTGGGCGGAGAAATGGCTTTCTTGGCACCCAGATCTCTTTTCTGATTGTTATTCTGGTCATTCACCCTCTTTCTCTCTCAATCTTGAGGAAGGAGCAGTGATTTTGTGAGTTGGAATTTGGATGTATTCCCAGCTCCTTTTTTTTCCCCCCTCCTGTTAATTAAAACTAATAAATCTGCTCAACAGAGTTTGCAGAGCAGGGGGACAAGGTACAGTTATCTTGACATGGCCAGGCCATCTCGCTCATTCCCCCCCACCTTTTATTTATTTAATTTATTCACGTATTTATTCAGTTCTTGAGCCCGTTCCAGAAATATGCTGCTGATCTGAATTTCTTGCCTATGCTACGTGCAGGCTCTTTGCCTTTCTTTCACAAGGAAGCAGTCCCACAGGAGCTGCAAATAATCAACAATTATCATGGCATGCATCCCTAGACATAATTACAGACAATCCGGAGTAACCTGGAAACAAAGGGAGGCCATGTTATACAAGAGCTACTCAGTCTATTCCTCCTCACGTGCCCCGTACCCTCCATAGTGTAAAGGGAGATGAACCCCCAGGTTTTGGGGCACAGGGGGGTTAGTGCAGTGCTCAGTCCTTCGTACTGATTTGGGGGATGCAGCAGGAAAACCCAAAAAAAGGAATCAGCCCCCCACACTTGGGTGTTCAATGCCATCTGAGATGCTGCACAACTCCCCTGGCATCCCTGGCCACCCCAGAGAGCCGGGGCGTACCTGCCAGCCCCGGGAAGGTGACTGTGATACCCTGTGGTACCTATGAACTATCCCCTGTGTCCTTGCATGGTACATATGTCCTCCAGGAGGACATAAGTGGCCTCTGAATTAGGTGCCCAGTCTGAGATGGGACAGGCAGGATTTTTTCGGAGACGCTGCCCATCCCCGGCTTTGCAGCCAACTCCTCCTTGTCCACAGGGAGCAGGCGGTGGTTCCTCCTCCCCGGCATCGCGCTGCCACTGGAGGGGAGGGCCGAGGAGAAGGGTGACCCACGGGTGCCGCTGGGCCGCTCCCTGACTTTCAAAGGCAGAAGTTTGTGCAAAATGGCTTTGCTCTGAAGTCCGGTGGTCTCCTCCTCCTCGCCGGGAGGAAGGCAGTGCTGGTAGCTATAGCAACCAGACCTCCTTTGCTCCAGCCACCAAACTTCACCCAGACGGGCTTGGGCGAAGAAATGAAGAGGGACGGGAGAATGCAAATGACCTGCAATCCCTCCAAACCCTTCCAATCAATATTATATTAATTTTAAACCATGGGAGTTAGGCGAGACGTGTGTAAGGACAAAGGAGCGAATCCCAGGCAGCATGGATGATGGAAAAAAAGCAAAAAGAAAGCTGTGAGGTAGAAAAACAAAATGATGATCCATCTCTTCCGACCCCCTAGCCTCCAAGCAGGCTCAGAAGAGGCCACACTAGTGTTATCCAGAGGGTAACAGCTTTAATTAGTGATTTAAGTACCCTCCACAACAGACTTTGCTCTCTCGACGCTCTTGGGAAATGGCTATGCCGCAGTTTTTGAGGCGAAGCACGTCCTTCCCCCACTCTTCCCCCTCTCTGGCACATCAGCACGATGCAGCAGCGGGGTATCGGTCACCTCCGAAGCGGTGCTGTGCCCTTTCTGTGCATGAAGCAGAGCTGTGGGGGGAACAGCGGCAGCCAAAGAGTCGTCAACATCAGCCCCCGCGGCTGTGTTTGCCAGTGCAATGCTCCACGTTCGCCTGCCCCAACGACAACCACTGCCGTGAAATTTGAGTCCATCAAAATGGTAGGACAGGACAACCAGGTCCCCGTTCAGTGGTCCCTGCAACTTCCCATCCCCTGCCCTGAACAGCACTGGGGCTTTTCTACACCATCTTTGTCCCTCTCCTCTGCACAGGATTTCTCATGGCTGTCTTTCCCACCTCCTTGGCTTTCTGATGGGTGTTCAAACAACCCCCAGTCTCTTTTAGCCCCTTTCTCCCGAACCAGGTGAATTCCCTTTTCCTGCTTTACAGATGGGGAAACGTAGGCAGGGGCGAAGGACTTGCTCAAAGTCATCCATTGAAAACCGGTGGTAGATGCAGGAATTGACCCCGAGACCCTGAGTCAGAGTTTAATATCCCAGCTAGGCTGCACAGCCTGGAGATTTCTCCTATGAAACAATTCTTTTTTTTCTACTTCAGATGGCTTTTCGGCCAAAACTCAAGGGAAAAAAAATGGAAACTTTGACTTCTGGAAGAAAAATTATAATTTTCTTTGCACTGAACCCCCTGACTCAGTTCTCCAGTGAAAATCTCCAATCCACTAAAAGCGCTTAAGCATTGATTTTAGCAAGTTGATCGTTGCTTTTTGGAAACAATCACTTTTTAGAGAAAGCTGTTTATATAGAAAACCGCCATCCTTCTCTCACTTGAAGCAGCAGCTGTTGTGGGAGACAGCTGAAATGGCAAACATGCTCTCGCTCAATCCATCACCCAGACACAAAGAAAGAAGAGATACTTAAGTTAAAGGACAATGTTTGCATAAGAGGAGCTGGGCCACAAATCAATTCACACTGGAAGTCAGGAGAAGGTTTTAACCAGAGCGGCGGGCTCCTGGAATGATCTTCTGATGGGATCAGGGGATAAGAAATAGCACCCTTTTCTAAGATGGAGCTGAAACAGGTGAGTAAGTTCATGCAGCATCCCATGTGACGGCGCTGACTTCGACTTGAGTGAAGCAGAAAGATCTGATTTCATATTTCTGTTTCGTGCCAGAGGTCTCTGGGCAGCTAGAGCTCTGCCTAATGATCCATGCTGCATGGAAAGAGACTTAAAGAACATTCGCTATTGAATTTCCATAGTCTTCCCCATCCTATTTGCATTTAAAACTAGCTTTCAGATGCTATGCGTGGGACAAGACACATTTCTGCTCAATACCCGTCCAATTTTCCCTGTTGCAGATTCAGGCTGGCGGCACCGATTGCTATTGATACAGATGGAGTTGAGTGAGAATCCAGAGTTTTTTGGCCCAGAGAAATCTTACAGGGAAATAGCTGCAGTGGTACTGAATGCTCTGGTTGAGTCAACACATGGCAAGGCGAGTATGGTGTTTCTGATACTGAGAAACAACATTATGAGAAACTGGGGGGTTGAATCGTTTCCCTTTCTTAAATGGGGACAAAAAAACCAATTTCTGGCCCAACCATTAATAGTTATCCCAAAGAGAATTGACCTAAAGTAGCAAGAAACATTTTGCTTCAGCTATTTCAAAGCATTATTTTTCAACCTTTGCAGCGTTGTTATTAAAATGCTTCTATTTTTTTAGAAGAAATTGATTTACATTTTAAAACAGCAGAAAAAGTCACTTTGAATTTAAAAAAAAAAATCCCATTTGAAAATGTCAGAGTGGCTGAAGAGGGAATGCTATCGGCAGACAGTGCTGAGAAGGCTAAAGCCTCTTTCAGTTTAGCCTTTACTAAACAGATCAGCTGTGAGTTGGTGTCTGACACAATTAACACTGAGGAGTAAGATATCAGGCTAGGAAGGGACAGAAGAGTTTTGAGCGTACTCAGCTAAGGCAGGCGTTTTCGAATCGGCCGCACCGTGCCAGCTCTGTCCCCGGGCGCATCGAGAGCCACCAAATATAATTTCGGAGCCAACATGGCGATATTTGAGAAGATGACAATGCAAAAATGTAGGAAAGGGCAGATGCAACACCTGCCTTTTCGAAAGGGGCGGGAGGCGAATGAGTTTACCTCTGATTTTCAGAAGCATACTGAGAGCAAACAAAGCCTACGCGAGCACCTGAAAGAACACAGGAAAATGAATAACAGCCAACATGAATTTGTAAAGACCAAATTGGGTCAAACCGATCTAATTTCCTCCCATGACAGGGTGGCAGGGCTGGTGCTGGGGGAAGATGTGGGAGATGTCATCTATCTTTACTTCAGGAAGGCTTTTCAAGCTGTCTCCCATGACATTCTCATCAGCACGCTGGGAAACGGCTCTATATTGCAATTTGGCTGTACCTAGAGAGGCATTATCAATGGTTCCCTGTCAGAAAGGAGGGATGTGTCTAACAGGGGTCTCTCTTGATCTGGTACGATTCGATATTTCAATTAACCTCCCAGATGATGGAAGAGGGGAGATGTTAGATCTGCAGAGGGCACAGCCCAGGAAAGGCTACCAGCACTTTGGAGGACACAAAACCAAATTCAGACCAGACTTGAGACCCAGTGACGGGAAATTGGAGAAAGGGTCTGAGGTATCTTATAAAGCTGATGAAATTCAGGGAGGACCAGCGTGCGGCTCAACGGCGAGCTGCTCACACAAACACCAGATGGGCTACAACGGGCTGGGCAGCAGCGCGGCAGAAAAAGATCCAGGGCTGTATTTGATGAGAAGTGGAACAGACTGTGGCAATAAAAGGCAAAGGGTTGACTGCAGTGTTGTCTTAGAAATGGCTCAGAAAGAGCCTTATCTGGACAGGGGAGTGAAATACAGAAGCCCTCTGGGGCTTTCTGTCCTCGTTTCTGTTCAATGGTTTGGGTCCAGCAAAGGCAACTTTGGCTGCCGCTGGGTTTGGTTTAAATACATGGGTATTTCCTCCAGGAAGTTTCCAATTCTCTCTCTTCTTTCTGCAGAGCATGATTTCCATTCCGTGCCCGACACTGCCTCTCTGGCTCTTTTGATCTTTCATGTGGAGCCAGGGATTAATATCATTTCAACACCATTTTCAGAAAAATCAGCAAATTGCGTTTGTGTCTCGTTGGAGGATACAGGCTCCAGCGCAGCCTTCTCCTTCGGGGAGACTTGGAGTGATGGGGTACTCCGACGGGCTGCGACCAGAAACCTGCCAGGAGAAGGAAGATTCAGAGTCTCTCAGATCTCAGTGACGGCTCTATCCTTCAGCAACTCTGCTGCAAACATACGCCAAGCAATAACTGTGCATGCACAAAGAAGGCTGTTGCTAATAGATTGTACTGCTTGTTGCTACTCTACTAAGAATGTCCTGCTAATTTTTTGTTTTCACCAAATTTTCCACTTGAAATATGAGAGCGGAAATGAAGCCGTGAGCTGCATCAATAAAGAGAGGCCGAGCTGCTGCTTTGCTTTCGTCTCTGCGGCACCGGCGGGGACAGGAGCTCGGAGCCCACCAGCATCGCCTGGGTGGGTCCTGCAGGAACCCATGCCATAGATCGGACCTAAAATGATCTCACCCCTGGCAAAGTCCACCCAGAACCTCATCCCAGGCTGCAACAACCATAAAAAAGGAAAGATGGGGCTGAAAATTGTCAGACCAACCTACTGAGCCTTGTGACAAGTAGGGCTTGTTCCTGGTGGCTTTGCAAATATTAAAAAGCCAACAAAGAACAAAATAAGACCGACCAAACCCAACATACAGTCTAAGCCTTAGAGATAAGGAATGATGCTGCCAGTCTTGGGAGACAAGGGCTTCTTTGGAGAGAGAAAGAAAGATGATAACAGCAAGCATTGCCATTTCTAATGGTGTGGTGGCTGAGCTTCAAGGTCAAACTGACTAAGGGTATTTGTTTCACTCAAAAGCCAAACTTCTTGTTTCCCGAACGCACCTTCTTCCAGCCGTATTTCACACAAAGCCGCTGTCCTTGTGCGGTCAGCTGCAAGGCAATGCAGGGAGGGCCCAGGCAGCAGAGCCGCATCAAACTGTGCCGCCATTCAGCAGCACCCGACAAGGAGATTTAAAGGCTATTGTGGAGAAATCCTTTAAATCCATCCGTGTAGTGTAGGAACAAGAAAGGCAAATGGGTAACTGGGAAGCGTTTTGATGCTGGGAAGGAATACAAATCAGAAGGGCTGCTGGAGCTTTACTGTACAACTCTTCGCATGTTGTTGCCAAAATCCCTGAATCCTGCCATTTTCAATTGACTAAATTACCTAGGAAATAGCAGCAGGGGCAGCTCCCAGCTCCCATATTTAGGGGATGCTCGTGCCTACCTGCTCTCCTGGCCTCTGCACCTGAAGCACCTTCACTTGGCAGGGCAGAGGACCCAGCCAGTCCCGCAGCCCCCTTCTGCTGCGGACACCCAACTGGCCCACGAGCGCAGTGGGGCTGGAGTTCAGGGTGCGCTGGGGGCCCTGGGGTTGGCTGGTACCTCCAAAAGAAACCCAGCAAGGTCATGCACAGCAAAACGCGCCGATCACAGGGGAAAGGACACAGGGGGCCTGAAATCCAGAGCTGTCAGAGCTAGGTCTGGAGGGTGGGAGACTGCTAACACTCCTCTTTTGGGGTATCACCAAAAACTATCCAAGCCCCAAACCTGGGGAGGCACGGGGGGCTGGAAGAGTGTGCATGGGGGCCCGGGTGAGTGTGCATGGGCATCCAGGTGAGTGTGCACGAGTGGCTGCTGATGGAGAAGGAGTAAGTGAGAGGCAGAGTCTGGAAGTGTTTAAACATGCAAACACACAAACCTCTTAACAATCAGCACGGATGGAAATATTGATGGTTGCATTAAAAGTAAATATATTTTTAATTAAATCATTTTCCCCTTCTCCATTCAAGGGGCGTGAAAGCACTCATAAAATTAAACTGCTGCTTGAATTTCTCTCTCTCTCTCTCCTCTGACACACACCAAGACTAAGATTTCCCCACCATCGCCACCACCCCACGGCACTACCGGCTTTTGGTTCTTTAACCCCTTCTTGGCAGCCCAGAAAACGTCAAGGTTAGAGCAGAGCAGCTGATTTTCTCCCCCCTCCTCTCTCCTCCTTTCCTGCAGTCCCAGCTCAGGCACAGTTCTGAAGGGCTCATTAATCAAACAGCAATTAATTCCCCATCATGGGGGCAAACAACAGATACAGACGTTCAATAGCCGCCTTTTTCCATGCTCGAGTGTTTCTCTGATTCCTGCAAACTAAAATAAAAAGAAGCCAAAGCAAAAGAAACACCAAATGATTAAACGCTTCATTAACATCCTGCAAAGGGGGGGAGGCCACGGCTTATTTATCTCTGTCGCCAAAGAGACAAATAGTTCAGAGGTGTCAAAATGGTTGCCAAAAGCGGGGTGCAAAGTGGGGTGCGGGGTGGTGAGGTCCCCTTGTCCCAGAAGGTCGCATGAGCATGAAACATCCACAAAATGGGACTGTTTCCCCACAAAATGAGGGGAAAAAATCCCTTTTTCCTTCTTTCCTTCTTTCCGTCGTTGGCCCCCAGGCTTTGAGACAGGATGCTGCTCAGTCTTTTCCCTCTCGCCCTAATATCAGATCCCTGCTCTGCTCCCAGCACGTGGCCCTGGTCTCTGTGAGGACCATTACACCTCACACCAACAACCCACTACCCTTAAAATATAACTAATTAACAAGTTCATGATGTGGAAAAGAAGCTATTGCTCCTTTTAATTTTGTTGCTGAGGAGTCAAGAAGTGACTAAGAGTTTTGATACATAAAACTGTAGGTTTGCTCTACCATTGTGTCTGAATCAATTAGCTGATGATCGCTGCCTATAGAAAAATTAAGAGTAAACTATTATATTAGTTATTTAATCACTGAACTTAAAAAAACAAGGCACACGATTCAAATGCTCAGTTGGTATCATTAATCATAGTTTGTAGCAGAAAATAATTTTATAGTATTAAAGCAATTACCATGTAATCATTTACATTAGCAAAAATTCATTAATCTTTATTCATTATTCAATCAGATCGCATTATTTTAGCCTATTCCATCTAACTTGCCATTTCACAGGGTGCAAAAAAAAAGGGAAAAAGTGGAAAAAGGAACTTTTTATAATGCTAAACTACTGGCAGAAATTACATCTAAATATAATTAATGTAAAGGCATTATGTCTGCAGGAGGGGACAGTACAAATGTCGTCCTCTCCACAGCATTTATTTGCTATTTCTCTATACCTTGGGCTGCAGTTCCCTAGGGCTCAGCACGCACAACTTGGAGCAGGGTATTTTTTTTTTCCCTCCCTTTTATTTAGTCACCTGAATAAATTGCCAGATTGTGTGTGCAGTAACCAGCAGCTCTTGTTGTGAGCCTGATGGGCAGATTAGCAGAAAAATGCAGCTGCATCGAAAGCAGGAGAGCAAAGCCTGGTGCTCCCCATCAAAAACCTGACCAAAAGCCTTCCACTCCTTCCACCCCTTCCACCCCACCAGCCCACCGGGACGTGCAAGTGACTGGCAGCTCCGCTTGTGGTTTGCAACCTCGGGGTTTGGGGTCTGGCAGCCAGAACTAAGAAAATCAAAGCTGCAGAGGAAGCTGAGCTCTGCCAATCTGGGTCAGGCTCTTATCTGCTAGCAAGCAAAAAGAAATTGGCCTGACTTTTCTTTTTTTTTTTTTTTATCTTCTGAGATGAGTGAAACTGCAGTGCTCATTATTATTGTTATTTTACTTTAATAGTCGAAGAGGTTACCAAAGATCTTTTGATTTTATATCCATGGATTTATCTTGATAGTTTTTCCTCCATGGGAAAAAAAGGAGAAAAAAAAAGCAAGCTTCTCCCAGGAGACAGCAGTTTCAGGCTCCTTAGCATGCCATTTACAAACCGGGTGGCTAAACCCTGTTTTGGTTGGTGAACAGGTTTTCCTCTAGTCCCTCTCCCCAGGGAAACACAAATTTGTCTTCAAAACATCACTGCAAAGTAGGACAGTAATGTTAATGCTATTTTGCTGCTAAGAGAACATGAGCAGTTTGCCCACGGCAGTTGAGGGGGCGTGCGATGTATTTGGGAACAAGACCTGGGTCTCCAGTTTAGCCCCTTCCTTGGCATGCTCCCGAGTCAGGTTTCCCCTAAGATCAGGGGCAGTTAAATGTCCCCTCGGCCCCAGGGGCCATGTTCAGTGCCATATGGGTTTGGGCACTGGCCGTCCCACGCAGCAGCACCAGGTCGGTGCTCGAGCTCCTGTCCTCTGCCTCAGAGCTGCTTTTCAAGCCAGATGGACGCTGTTGAAGACAGAGTGACATCTCTATCAAACTCCCCTTCAAAGTCTTTGTGCCATAATTCTGGCTCGGATCCTGCCTTTTTGTGGTCATTGTGAGTTATCCTGAATTTCCTGGGACTTTCAACTCCCCCCCCGCCTCCCCCGCCTGCCCCTGCTGCAGCCTGGGGACTTGCACAGCTCTTGGCACAGCGCTGTCGAGCACCCGGTGTGCTTGGCCCCAGCGGGTGATTCACACATTTCTGGCCGTGGGGCTGGCACGCAGCCCTGCTGGGACCTTGCCGGGCAGCGATATCTCAGCCACCTTGGAGGAAGGATAGGGGCAGAGCCGTTTATCAAGCGAGCAGAGTGCTTAGCAAGACCAACCTGGGGACATTTACTTTTTATTTGAGTGCCTTTCAGAGCAGAGCAGGGCAAAGGAACCAGGTCCTAAGGAGTGCAGAAGGAAAGAGAGGGATGAAGGAAAGCATAGCCGTGGCAAAACACGGTCATTTCCAGGGCTCCCTGGCAGATCCCTGAGCGCTCTCCCTTTCCAGAGATGGGATCTCCACCTTCTTTTACTCTTTTTCCGTACGGATGTAGAATTGCAGCTCCTGCTTCCTTGCCATGTTAGTCCAGGTTTGCATCACTGTGATATGAAACTGGAGCAAGAGGAGAGTTATCTGGTCCCAGTGTTTCCATTTTCCCCATTGCTGGTCATCCCCAGCAATGCCAAGGAAACTCAGCCAGCTCTCCCCAGTGTATGTTGGCAGAGCACCACAGGGTCAATAAAAATGATCTGTTCAGCCCAGGGAGGGATTGACTCACATCACCCCAAAAAGTCATGATTTGGATTTACGAGGTAGAAGAAGCAGCTTCACTGGATGTGAGAAGCAATTCAGTCTCAAAGTAAATAATAAAAAAAGAGCAATGTTGTTTTCCTTTGGAGTGTGTAACAGGTTGTCATGGGGAAGGCATGTGGGCTTTTTTGCAAAGGGAGCATCGCTGACGACCTTTGGATAGCGTTTGCTCAGAGCCAGCTGCTGCATTCAGCACATCCCTGGGCTTTGTGAATCCACAGCCTCGCGGCTGCGGCTGCTTTGAGTGAAACGCTGCTCAGCCCTGTCATCCCTCTTGCTTCAAAACCTGGCTGTCAGATCTGTATCTCCACACTTCTTCCAGAGCCAGAAGAAACCTCTAATTTGCCGTCCTCAAGGGCTGGGGCTAGTGCTTGGCATTGCGCAAAAGTCACGAAGCCCCTGGAAAAATGTCCCCTCTGGACAAGAAGTCTAATAAACAGCTGGAATTTGCCCCAAACCAAGTCAGTAACAGTCTATAACATGGCTCCTAAACCCCTACCTGAGCACTACACCTGCAAGCCTGCGTTACAGCACGGGTACCTGTAACCGTGGCAGTGAGCCGCGCTTCGCTTGATGGATAAAGCAGAGGATCAACAGCTCGTGTTTCTTTCCCAGTTTTGGCAATGATCCACCCAATGCTTTCAGGGCTTTAACTACTTATTCCTTCAGTTTCTGGGAAAACTCCAGGAGATAAAGGCTCATTTCCTTAGAAGTGGAGCCATCTCTAGGTCATGCTCCCAGGGCACCTCAGGAGGAACACAGACTCTTGCAGCCATCAGGCATGGATGTTGCTCGGCAAGGGGTTGAGTCGGGTTTTGATGCTGAGGTGGGAGGTCTGACTGCAATCACATCTCCCACCCATTTTGCAGGCTTCGTTTAGTGCATCTGTGGTATGCTCTGGAAGCAGCTTAAAGAGATTTTGATAGCATTTCTGGGAGAAAATGAACCTGTTAATGCTGCTATTTGCTGCAAAAAGGATTCATGCCCAGAACACTTTCTCACAGCAATGATCATTTTTAGCTGTGAGAATGAATTAGCCTTCCACTGAAAAGCTATTTGCATGGGAAAGAGGTCAGCTAGGAGCAGCAAAGCGATTATTTGGGGGTAAGGCCCTGTCCCAGCCTTGAGGAGACGTGAGTTTAATTCTCATTTTTAACTCTCCATTTCCAGCCACCCTTTGCACCCTTCAAATCTCTTTGTCCCCAGCTCTAATGGTTAGGGGCAGTGCCCAGTGCAGAAGGGCGCAGGGGCATCACAAGGGCTTTAAACATACCTGCAGATAACCTGCTGCTCCCGTCTTGCTAATAAAAGCTCTGGGTTTATTCTGGCAGGACTGGTTCATTTAATCATCTTCAGATTGCCGAGTTTGCTTACAGCAGTTTAACGCCAAATAGTGTGAGATCAATGTAACGAAGCCCGGGCACTCGCTCATCGGCAGCCCCTCGGGTGATCCCAGTCCTGCCCTGTGGGTTGATCCACCCGGGTCTGAACAAGGTCCATGATCTGTCTGGCTGCTCTGGTAGGAGTTAATTGCAGGCAACATTTCAACAGGAGAGAGGCCAAAAAGATAATTATCCCTCTGGCCCCGGTTCTGAGCATACCAACCAGCCCTCGCCTCGGGAGGCCACTGGGAATGGGGCTCGTTTGGTCTCCAGGGAATAACTCATGGGATCTGCCTGAAACGGCTTTATCGCGTTTTGGCCCCACCAATGGTCATGCAGATGCTGGCGCTTGCTCCACTCATCCAACCCTTGCATCCTCGGACTGGGCTCCTGCGCATGGGGCTTTTCATCAGAGGGTGGGCTCACCCAAGACAAGGAGACATTTGTAAGGCAGGAGTTCGCATCTGCTCCTGATGGGACAAGAGTCCAGGACAGATGTTGTCCCCTCCACTGCCCAAATCACGACCAGGCGCTGGGAGCCGCATCCAAGGCCGGCTCCTCCAGGCGGGGCACGATGAAATGCAGGTCTGCATTGCCTCTTCTGCCGGCTCTGGTAGCCCCCGTTGGGTGGTAAGCAAACTTTTCTCAACCGCACCATTTATTCCCTTCTCCAACTTCCTGTGTTACTAATTATCTGAAAGAGATTGATAAACCCGCCAGTTGCCGCTCTGGTTACAGGTCACTTACCACGGTAATAAGAAGTGCAGAAATCAATAGCCATAAATAGCGGTTGGGAATCAAATTCCCTGAACAGTACTTTAAGTGAGGAGAAGGTTTAATTACACCGTCGTCTGGCTGGCTTTGCCCTGGAGGAGCAGGACAGAGCGGAGGGGAGGTGAGAGGCAACGCACTTCAAGAATTCAGCTGGTCCTTTATTTTTGGGCCAAGGCTGGAGAAGCCCATAGGTAAGGAGGGATGTTGAGGACTTTGAGAGTCTTCCAAAGGCAGCACAGCTTCACACCACATTTAGCTGCAGGCAGGATTTTAACGCTGCCTGTGCAATCCAGAGTGAAAGCTGTGTGTGATTAAAAACCAGGCTGGTGCCAGCCAAATAGGAACAGGTGGAAGGCATACAAAGAAGTAAATCAACTTTTTTTTTAAAGCAAACAAGGGTTTAGACTTGGGACTGACTCAGCCACGCATTGAGCTCTGGGATGGTCTAAATGAGGATGGTCCACAGATTTTGGATGCAGAAAGAGGGAGGCTGTTTGCTCTCGCAGGGGTTTGGGATGATGGAGTTGAAGGCACGTGCATAAGCAGCTCCCATCGCTCAGATGCGCAGTTCCAGCAGGAGTGGGAACGACTGCTGGATGGGTTGAACAGGGAAAATGGCAGTGTTAGCTTTTATTACTGTTGGTGACAAACTACTAATTCGCATGTTTAGCAAATCTTGCATGCTTTTGCAAGTTTGCAAAGTGCAAGGCTTTGCTATACCCAGACAACTGATGGCCTTTTTGGAAGAGGCACGTTGGCCAAACGCTTGTACCCAGCCCTAGTGCTAGGGTAAGTGCATGAAGTTTTCCACAGGGGTCAGACTTTTCTGGGTATAAAAATCTGTGTCTCCAACCAGCTTCAAAGTCCTTTATCTTCCTGGTGGAATGAAGTCTAGAGATGGTGGCTGACTCCAGCTCACATGGGACTTCTTAAGGAGCGGTAGGAAATAAAGGCAAATCTCCCCAGTCCTCTAACCCAGCTGCCCCTCTCAGCTGCTGTCTGGCACTTCAAGAGGAGCCAAGTGCTGCAGGACTGTGGTGTGCCAGGTCTCCCCTACCCTCTCCACCCCAAGAAGGCTGGTGGACCCTCCAAGCAGAGCCCAGCTGCCAGGTTGGAAAGGGAAACCGTCCAGCCGGTTCTCCACCACTGTCTCCCAACCACTGAGACTCCAGCTGGAATGAGGAAGAGTTTCACCTCAGGAAAAAATGTTGGAGAAAAAGCCAAGGAAGATTGGCAGCCTTCGTGTTTCAGAGATTGGCTTTCCCTCCAACATCTGCTCCCACACCTGGACCCAGACTGGGGCTTGGGCAGCCCTGTCCCAGTGCCGAAGGGAACCAGCTTCTCCTGTTCGCTGCACGGGGCTGATGCTGCGGCAAAGTGATGCCCCGGCACCAGTCTAGCAGCAGGAAGCTTTCCTGCACGCTGTGCCAGCCACAGTGCTCACACACAGGACTTAGAATATATCTACTCCAGGAGAACACACAGAAACACGGTGAGCAAAGTGGGGAGATGCACCCAAACCACCTCCCCCTTGCTCCAGGGCCTCTGCCCTGGGTTAGCAGCTCCTTCCCTCAGGGCTGGGTCCCCTACTCTGCTCAGTCTTCCCTTGCTGCTGCCTCCCCAGGTCCCCAAACGCCTTCATTCCCCCCAGAATCGGCCTGGCACTGCACCCATCTGTCTGTCTGCCTCGCAGCACCTACTCTGCTTGCGGCTGCTCCCAGAAACGCTCCTGCAGAGCCCCGCTGTACTTCTCCAGCTATCAGGGTATAAATATGGTATGAGATAAATATTGTCATGGCCCATTACCTTGGTCCTTCCTCACCAATACACACTGCAGAGAGAGTTATGCATCTATTTATATGTGTATATATATCTAATTATACTATATAAACTGTATATTCAACTCTCTATTGTGTATATTTAATATACATGCCAGCTAATTGCCCTCAGTAAATATATATGGGGATTAACTGTATTGAAATTAAATTTATTGGTAATCCTCTTGAAAATAAACACACAAAATAAAATAAACACATAAAATAAAAGCAGAGGACATTGCAGTTTTTATGTTTGATTCTTTTCACCATATACAAGGTTGGGGCTTTGCTAGGCAAGAGCATCGAGGTCTCCAATACCTTTTCCAAAGAGGCCCCTGGCACCCGTTGGCTCATATTGATGGTGTTTGCAGCCGCAAGAGCCTGCGTTGCTCCCGGCGCACCGGCCCTCGGTTTGAGCCTCGTGTGCGGCGGGAGGAAGGCTTTGGCTGGCCCCACTCTGCCCGCAGCGGCTCGCTAACGTGGCCGACAGCTGGTCCGGCAGATTGGCGATGGGCTCCAGTGCTTTCCAGCCCGAGGTCACCGCCTTGAATATGGCCCCGGTCGGCAGTGACGGAGAGTCATTACGGCCGAGCAGATGTTTGATAGCATATGCGAAATGGGCTGGGGGGGCTGAGGCCAGCTCCGGCGTGCAGGTGGCTGTGGCGCAAATCGGCGTCGATGCGGGCAGACCCCGTTAACCCCACCAGCCAAGCGGGCAAGGACGGCTGCCTGGCACCGCACCGAGCCCACGCCGGGGACGAGCAATGGGGTCTCTCCTGGCATCAATAAAATCCTCTCTGTAGGAGGGACAGTTCAGCTTTCACATCTCTTTTTCCACCCCGTGCCACTTGGCGGCTCCGTTATTTGGTGGCATATCTTGTGCTCAGGGTCCACAGGGATTTGCACAGGTCAGCACAAGGAAACCTGCTCAGAGCAATGCCGGCACAGGCTGCTGTGCGGGCCAGGATGGTTTTTAGCCTCCATTATCAAAGGTTTTAAAAGAAGAGGGTAGGCGAGCTTCTGCTAGGATTGGTTGATGCCAAAATGGTCTCCTACAGCAGATTATATAGCAGACGTAGTGTGCAAAAGGAGTTACGCAGGGCCCAAATCAGTCACTGACAACTGGGCTATATGGAGAGTTCCCCCATCTGATGCCTCAGATCTTCCTCTGCTCTTTTTTGCTTTAGCAGGAAAACCCTGACAATGCTAAAATCTGCTGTTTAACAGTTTTGCAACATTATCTGTCTATGCAGCCCTCCCGGCTGCTGTGCTACTAATTATTTGGTTGTGATAATTTTTGTCCTGCTCCTTCATGCTGGCAATGAATGTGCAGCCACTCGGGGATGAGGGACACCATGGAGATTTCAGCCTGGATCCAGAAAGGACTGTGAGCCTTTGACCCGTGCCATAAATCCTCAATTCTTGTGTTTGGGGTTTTTTTACCAGCAAGACGACGATTCCTATCCACCTTCCTCAGATCATTAATTTATTTAATCCCACGCCTCACCACTTTGCAGGCCTCTGGTTTCCCGGGGGGCTTGGGAGGGAGATACTGCTCCGAAGCCTGTCCAACGTGCTCTGCAGAGCTGCCCCACTGCAAGGGGAGAAGTCACCCAGGCTGTGCTCTCCATCCCTCCTATCACCCTTTTTGCCCTCTCCTCTGCCCTAGACACAAATCAAGGGAAGCCGGGCAGCCTGCAGCCAGTCATGTTTCTTTTCTTTTCTTCCCTCTTCACCGCTTCTCCCTGCCAGGTGCCTCCTTTCCCGCTGCAAAGCCCTCAGGGAAAAGCTGTCTTGACTATTTTGAGCCTGTATGTTAAATTAATGTTCTTGCTACCCTCCTGCATCCTGGGTTAATTGACACAAGCGAAAGGCAGAGGGAAGAGGCGCTTCCCCAAACACACAGGCACATGTGGGTGCACGTGTGCTCCTGTGCGCTGCAGCCTCACCTGGCAGCAGGACAGATGGCTCCTGGGTCTCTCCACTTGACTTGGAGATCCGTCTTTGGGAGTGAAGGAGAAGCGAGATGGCAGAAATGACGACTCAGAGGCGTCACCTGGTCCAGGTGTCTGGAGGGGCTGGGGGTCAGGTTTGGTGCTCTCTGTGAAAACATCTTGGTCGCCTGCTCAGTTCCACAGCATCATCTCTCCTGGATGCCTGTGGTCACTCTATGATGGACCTACACTCATTCTCCTTGGACAACTGCAGCAGCTGATTTGGGGCTATTTCCCCGCATTTGACAACCCCTCTCCAAAGGGCAGGTGTCCCGGGCTGCTCCCAGCCCCATGCCTCATCCGTGCAGCATCTGGTTTCCAGCCATGGGAATGGTCTGTTGCTTTTATCTCCAGGGTGCTGCTGTCCTCCTTATCCTTAATGCCCTCCTTATCCTTACTGTCCTCGCATTACGGCACCTGTGGACCAGCCACCACAGAACCATTCACACCCAGAAGAATGCCCGTGTGCTATCATATGGCCCTGTGCAATGGTAAACTGCCTCCTTCTAGCCTCCAAGTAAGCTGCAATAAAACGTATCCATCATTCATGGAAGCTTCCTCTCCCTTTGGACCAAAGCAACTTGTTTGGCAATGGAAAAAAAACCACCACCCCTTGGATCTCTTAATTTGACAGGGCTGGGAGCTAGCAGATGAATATCTTAAATAACTAATGGTGACTCAGAGGAGCGTTAAACAAAGATAACATTGTCACTTCTTCTCTGTTCCTCTTTTGTTTCTCACTCTTCAGCTTTCCTGCCGGTTTATTATCTCTTCAGTTTTCCTTCTGATGATCTTGTTACTATGACAGGATGTATATTATCTTTGGCAGCCTCTTCCAAAGGTATGACCTGTTGTATCAATGCATGGCAGGAATAAACAAGACGAATGCACGCAAAGGAATAAAAGCACCTTACGAAATTATGTGACTGCAAGAGGAGGGCTCTGTTTGTCAGCTCAGGGGTTTTGGGGGGTTAGGTGTGTGGGGTCCCCGCGCTTGGCGTGTGTGAGATAAGCTCCAGGTGGGAGGGGTTCTCTCTCTACTAGCCCATCTCCAGTTTGGAGAGATTTCGAAACTGAATCTCCAGCAGTCCAGCATCTGGGCTGCCTGTTTCATAAATCTGCTGTGCATTGCTAAATACTTCCTAAAGCTCTGTCCCACAGTAGCTGCATTTTACAGGGGCTAGGGTGATTTGTGTGCTGTACCGCATGACGTCTGCAGCTAAAGGCAGCCTTAAGCACCCCTGGGATGAACTGATAACACCAGCAAACGCGATTGGCACCACCAGAAGCACCAACACTCAGAGGATCGTTGGCTCATTTATTACAAGGATGTGCTGATTGCAAGGTTACCCTTTCATGGTGTTATTTGGGTATTCCAGGGCCTGTTAGCCACAGTTGGAGTCTGAAGTCACCACCATCTAAGCGTTGCACAAAGCCAAATCTCAGCGGGACCATCCCAGCCTCCTCTTCAATAAAATACACGCAGCAGTGGGGATCACCCACTGCAGGAAAGATCCATCTCCCTCAGATCCAGGCTCATGGTTCCCAAGGACCAGAACTATTCAGTTCTGACCTGTTAGAGAAAGACATGTGATTGGCAATGCTTGGTATTGCAGAAACTTCTTCAAAGCTGAGAAATGTCTGGATAAAAGGCTCTGGTCTGGTCTGTCTTTTCATATATGTCAGTGGAAAGCCTTGGGGAAGTAGGAAATCTCATTAGGAATTAACTTGGGATGAAATATGACCTTCCAGGTGATTCTGAAAGGCCAGGTCAGTCTAAGGGAAAATTGCTTGATGAACAGAGCCACATCAGACTCCTTTGAAGAAAAGTACCACATGAAATTTTGATATTACTAAGTATTTAATAGATCTAATTTACAAAGCAGTGTTGCTCCCAATTCCCAGAGTGCTAAAAATCCTGCAACCTATTTCTTTACAAGAATGACTTCAATTCATTCATGGGTTTTAATGCAGCAAGCTGTTTAACAGCTGCAAAAAATGTTTTAGGACAGGAAGCCTGAGCCCTACAGAAGTGTACCAGGCTCTGCTATACCTTCAGCAAGCCTGGAGGGTTACGTAGCTCTGATATGACATGAGGTACCAGATTTTTTTCACTCAGTCTGGTAGCAGCTTTACCACAACATGTGAAGTTGTCATAGAGATCCTCGCTCACTCGAGAGCTATCAACAGGACAGGCAACCTCTGCTCAGGGGAACAAAAAAACCCAGAGAGTCCCAAAAAAATCTCCCCCAAATCCCACATTTGCAAGCGTCCCACAGCCACGTGTGAGCAGATATATCATGTCACCAAAATGCAGGTGTCCTTTGGGTGATGGCTGCATGTCTGGCCATGTGATAGAGAGAACCAGGACATGAGCTGACAGTGCCTATCCCAACTTCGGTGTGAGCAGGGCTACATCCATCCTGTGACCACAACGCAGGTGTCCTCCAACATCTGATGAGACATGTGCTCTCCAAGGGACCCCAAATCCCATGTCTTAATCAGAGAATAGTGACACCTCCAGTGAGGCGGTGGGAAGTCATGTGATATATATGGTCCTCAGACCCTTCCCATTCTGGTCGTGCACATCTCAACAGAGATGAAGGCACACTGCATTCACACTGGTGCCACATGAGGTCAGAATTCGGTCCCTTGTGACCCGGAGCCCAGAATTCTGCCCGGTGTGACAACGGGACATCACAACAGCAATGCACAGCTCCAGCCAGCATCCCCCAAAGCCAGGGTGGATGGCATCCAGCCCCTTGCAGAACTGTTTTGAAGATGTTAATCATCAGGCAGGACCAAACAAAAAAGTACCTAGGATTTTGGTGAGTCTTCCAAGAACATTAAATATTTTAGTAAACATATGAGCAGCTTTTCCACTCCTGCTGGGTCCAGGGAGGCCAATGCTGAGTGCAGAGAAATCTCCATAAAACCAGATGGCCTCAGGAGTGAGAGCAGCGAGATAGCTGACTTGCATTAGTCAGCTATCATCGACCCATCTCAGCTTGCCTGCACACAGATTCCTTGTTAAGAGTTTTCCAGGTTGCTACTTGATCAGAACCACTCTCGCTGTAGCTTTTCTTACAGCATTTTGGGTTTAGAAGATCTTGGGTTTGGATCCATGCTGGTGAGCACTGGAAATAACTCAGACGTGCTTGGTGCTTCACTTTGCTGCAAAGCCTACCCAGCAGCAGTGAAACCCTACTACACTCTTCTGCTCAAAATGTCAGCCAGAAGCACTCCTACAGCCTTCCACCACAGCACAAGCCTCACGTCCTGTTGTCTACCTGGAAATTTGTTTAAAAGCCAGATGTTTTCTCAGTGAACTCAATTGGAAATAACTTGCCTTTTACCCTGACGAATCTCTTATCTGTGAAGGCTGCAAGCACCCACAAAGAGTTTACACAAAGTGCCTTGATCAGTCAAAGACATGCAGTTTCAGAAGCTTTCTCAAACCAGAGTCTCTGAATGCACTATGTAATAGAGCCAGTTGAAGAAAGGTAATAAGCATGTTTAACAAAAAATAATACAAAAAAGCACCCCAACCCCCCAAAACCCAAGGACTTTTCCTCTCATACCAAATGCTTATGAAGAATTTCAGAAATTATTTCTGTGCATGCTGGAACACAAACAAGAAGATAAAAGAGAAAACCCTGCACTTCCCAGTTGGATTTCATTTTGACCAAAGAACAACCTCTTTTCTCATGATTAATTCTCCCTATTCCCTCTGTTACTGTTAGCTGGGGAAAGGGAAAATATAGAAGAACGAGCAAGAAAAAAAATCACTGCTTGTTTCACTTTGATGGCTGTATTGGGTTTGCATTTCTTTCGGAGGTGGAAGCAAACACCATATGCAGTGCAATAATGGGATAGCAATGGTGAGAAAACCATAAGGCAGTCAGGAGACTTTCCCTGTGATTTGCTGCTTCTCTGCTTCCAAGGGTGAAGCTGTGGAGGCACATCCTGAGGCAATTTCATCTGTATTTCTTACCCCAAAAGGAGGTGCAGGAGGAGGTATGAGGCATCTCTGTCCGTGGAATTACTGCTAGGGGTTGCCACCTGAACTGGACAGACTGTTGGTTGGCTCCAGGGTGGTGAAAAAACCTTCTGGGAGCAAGTTCTGATCCTCTGTAGGAGGCAATGCCAAAAGCATGCCAAACTAGGCTGGCTGGAATGGTCCCTGCCTCTGTGATTAAGGGGATTCATAAATATTCAATGTTTCTTGGCAGCTGGGAGTGCTTCAGTTGTTCCAAGATTCTCAAGGGGGATGGGAAGGGCAGAATGAGCCTTAGCATTTCTGACACCCCGCAGAGACAATGAACTGGGGAAGGAGAGTGCTCATCTTCTTGCAGAGAAGCATTTCATGTAGGGTGATTTTAATAATTCAGCCTTCGACTGGTCTGTTTAAATGTTTGATGCCTGCGAGCTGAGCTTTAAGATCTGGCCTCCTACGAATCCAAGGAGCTGGACTCCAGATGGGTGCTGTCTGCCTTGCTCATCAGTGGTTTAAATATGTTGCCATGGTATGGCCCAAGCCTAAGTAAGAGCACAGATTTCTTCCTTCACTGCATGAAATTCTGGTGCTCTCACACCATCGGAAAAATATCAATGATCCCATTCTGGTTTACATTCAGAAGAGAAGAAAAAGGAAAAAGTAGCAATGATGAATAAGGATAAAAATGCTTAACTACATTCTGCTCATATTAGAGATACCAACCAATGCTGTAGCAACATGGATGGAAACCAGGCAACAATCGTGAGCACATCGGCACAGAAAGGGCCACTGGGGCCTTGGGTCAGTCTACACCAGCTGCAATCAAACCATGTTGTAGCTGAGGATGCTGGTCTGTCTGAGCAGCTCTGGGGTGGCACAAGGCATATCGGGGTCTGTGAGTGGGTCCTACCAGTGCAATGGTCTCACTGAGTGATTGCCATCTTGTGCATTTGTCCTGAACCCTATCTGAGGTAACGTCCCAGCTGCTGTTGTAATCTGCTGGGAGAAATTCCAGTCCCTTTGGCAGTGTCATCTCTCTGTTTGCTACAGCTGGGCATTTGGACTGCAGAGGAAGGTGCTTTTTCTGGATTTCTGGACAAGCCCCAGGATATCAGACCTCCTGCTTCCATACAGCGGAGTTGGGATGCTCGCATCTCCTTTGACTGATCCAATTTTGGCTGTTCTCAGAGACAGGAGACTGTGCCAAACATGTTTTGAGTTTGGCCAGGTTGGGAGATACCAACATTCAAGGAACTGCGCCATTTTCTGCTCCCCCAGCCATTGGCATGTTGCCACATTCAGAAACTCTCTGTCCCACAGCTAGAGTCTCCCATCAGCTTTGTTCACAAGAGACCCTTCACTTCCATGTGAGATCCTGATCCTGTAAGCCCTTATCCTAAATTATCCATGAAACATGTAGGTATGAGTTATGCATGAGATGAATTATCCATGAACTGGGTTGGTCGCCTTCTCTCTCTGTCAACTCTGTAGGTTTCTGCCAGGTATCAAAGCATAGAGTAGGCCTCATTGGTTGGTTTCTTTTTCTCCCCCAAAGAATCTGCATTTTTCACAGTGATGTACAAAACCTGGGAGAGAGCTTAAATACTCAGTGGGTCATGATGGAAGAACACAGAAGGCTGCTTGAGAGTGCACAGGGTCAGCCTTTCCCCAAAGATGCAGTTTCAGATCCTAAATCCATTCGGTGGTTATTCACTCCTGCAAAGAGGAATAGCTCCAAGAATGACGGAGACAACTTGTCTGTCTCTGACAACACACTCCTACACCCAGGCTGGTGGTAACTGTAGTCATCTATGAACTGGAGCTTGAGATTCCAGCCTCTTCTTTATGACAAACACAGCAAAGTCTTAATTTTGGTGGATATCTACTTCTGATTTTGACATGGAAGTATATGCTGGAGCTGCGTTACTGTTCTTGAGGTAAGTTTTGTCAAAGTTGGTCTGTTTGGAGAAGGGAGGGGAGAGAGGATTCAGGAAATTGAGATTTTTTGGGGGGAAAAACATTTTTCTAGAAAAGTCCTGACCAGCTCCATCACCTTGCTAATTGCGTGGTTTGTCCCTAGGCAAGGCCAGCAACGATGCCAGCACCAGCTCCCCAGTGTGCAGCTAGAAGCCTCTCCCCTTTGCCCGAGCACACGCTCTCCCACACCTCCAGGGCCATCAAATACATCTTCCTCGATGGATGCAAGAACATCACTGCATCTCACGCCCTGGACGGTGCAGGCACCCACAAGGTCTACAAAGGATCTGTCTCCTCCCACCCCAAGATGAAACACAAGCCCAGCAAAGCTGCAGACTGCTGTCCCCCCCTCCTCAAGTACCTCCCCATCTTTTCCACCTTCCCCATGCACCTGGAGAAGCAAGCCAAGGGTTCAGGACATTTCCTTGCCTCCAAGAAAAGGCTGCCAGTGTTTCAGCAGCTGTGTGGGGAGGCTGTGCCAGCCATGGCCCTTGGAAACACGCATCTTCAAAACTCAAGCCAAGTGCTGAAGGAGTTGCCTGACACCAAAGCACTGAGGGAGGACACGAAAGGCTGGACGATGAAGCAGGCAGCAGGGTGCTCCCCTTGCGAAAGGCTGGACGATGAAGCAGGCAGCAGGGTGCTCCCCTTGCAACAAGGCATGAACTGACTCTGGGATAGCTTCTGAATAAAATATAAGATTATTGGTGTCCTTACGTTACCAGGATGTCAGTGGAGACATGGTGTGAGCTCAGATTCCCTGACAGCTGAGGGCTGGTAAAATGGGAGGAAGGAAAGGTATGATATCATCTATCCGGGATACCCCTTCCACTCTTCCGGGTGCCGTGGCAGGCTGCCAGTCAAATAGACTGGCAGTTTGTACAAGGGTGGCCATCCAACTCCATCCCTTTCACTCAATCCCCCCAGCATGCTAGAAATAAAGAAAAACTTCCTTCTCCACATCCTGAAACCCAGCAACATCTCCTATACTGACACCCACCACCCCTTCACCAAGAATCTTCTCCAGCTGCTGCTCTGTAGAAAAATGCATTGAATAAAACATTGAGTACAGGCTGTGGCAGAGCAAGTACCAAACACTACATGAGAAAACAAAAACCATGAAAGGGAGAAGAAAGCAAAGAAGAAATCTCATGGGAGCGTGTCTAGGAGGGAATGTGAGAGATTTTCACTGCTTAAGTCTAGAGATTGGAAAAATGGTGACAATTAGAAGAAATGCCCCACAAAGAAAAAGGTAATAAACATAATTGGGTACAGGAGTTTTGGCATATGTATCACTCTTACATGTGTTTCTGAAAGAAACTGTTTACATCTGGAAGATCCCAGACCAACAGGGACCTTCTGAATGGGTATGTGAAACCAGTCTCAGCAGAAAAGAGGAAGAGACAATGGAGACTGCAATGGTTTGAAGCCTAAGGAGGGATAGGATGCTACTCAGAGGACTTCAGGAAAAACAGGACAATCAGAAAACAGGAGGAGACCAGATGGGGGAAAAAACAGACCTGCACAACCTTGGAAACAGGCAGGTATCTGTGAGTGGGGACGTGTTAGGAAGAGACAATAAGCTTACTGCTTATTTGGGACCAAAGAACAGAAGGCTGTGGTGTCTGCCAAGAGCAACCAAAAAAAAAAAATCTTATGGGTTTAAGTTAAAAGCTATTGTTGGTCCTTTACCTTGGGCCAGTAACAGTGGCAGAATCCCACAGGAATCTGTTGAAGATGCCAGCACCAAACTGGAAGGTGTTCAAAGAATAAAGGCTTGAGTGATCATCAGAGGTTGTTCTTGCAGTTAGCCAAACACACCAACAGCATGCAGTCCAGCAGGCCCACCAAATACTGATGCCACGAGAAAGGTTTGAGTATGCTGAGCTATTCAAGGGAGGAAAATTATTTCCAGAGAGTAAATTCCCCCTGGTTAGGTTTGGGTGTTGCATGCTGAGATTAAAGCTGACAAATCTCAGAAGAGTACTGTAAGAAACAGAGGGACCCAGAGACAGAAGAGGAGAATCACATCATCACCATACCTACCTCCACGACACAGGGAGGGGAATCAGACTAGCAAGGATAGACCAAAGGACAAGGATGGGCTAGGCTGATGAAAATAAAAGTTGTCTGGGAGAATGACTTTGCAATGAGTTTGTAAGTTGTGCTGGAGACTGAGTTTAGATCTCCCCAGTCAGAATGGGACTGAGTCATCATGGAGGCTTTAATTTTTGAGGCACAGATTGCAGAGCAAATGTTGCTTATTGCAGGCACCACTTATTCCTGAGCACGATAATAAACAGACTTTGTCTCCAAATGGTTACTGATCCAGGAAGACACAAGGCTATTTTAGTAGTATTTCAGTGAATGTGAAGACATTGCAGAAGAGGTTGACCTAGAAAATAAACATGAGTCCAGTGATCAGAAGTTGATGCCATTTAAATTAAATGGAAGGAGATATTAAAACAGGTCAGTAGCTGAGGCTATTTGCAATGAATTAGCATATGAAATTACCAGCATGGCAACAAAGAATTTTACTGCATGTAACAAACTGGGAGTGGAACCATATGCCTGGAGTTTACCAAACACAGCACCCACGCTTAAGGAAATGGGGCAAGAGTAATCGTGACAGCTAAAGAGCCTTTATTCTGACCTCAGTAGTACGCTTCGATTTCTAGCCAATTTTGAAGGTGAGCAGAGAACAGGGTCCAATGTAATATGCTTTTACGGAGGATAGGTCATGCCACGTTGGCTGTGCAAACACATCACCCAATGGCCACAACCCACACCCAAGGACACACTCTGCAAACAGGATCCCAAGAACAAGCCAAAAATCAGATAGGGCCTGAATCAACAGCCAAAATTTTCTCCACTGAGCGGCCCAGGAGCAAAACCAACCTTCACAGAGGTGCTGCCCTTGGCAGACAGGCACTCAGGGTTGCTACTCCTGTGATGAAAATGAGATTTCTCTGGCAGACCTTGAGCTGACTGCTGAGGACATCAGTCCAAATCTAGTAGCCTGACATTAACTGGCACCCTTCCTTGAAAAGGGGACCAATTCTTTTAGGCATGAAAAGCCTGGTACATCTAATCCATGTGGGCATCCATGCTGGCTCTGCAGTGCAGGAGATGGATTCAATGAGTACAAGTGGAGTTCCTCAAACAATGGCCAAGGGACTCATCTCCCTGGCATTTCCATTGATGGATTTGGCACAGAGAGACATATTGGATTTAGGAAGACTGCTGATTCCCCAAAGCTGAAAGGAATCTATTTCTCCTGTGGGAGAAATTAGGTGACCTTGAGGAACAGCAATTGCACAAAATCTCCTGTAAAAGGAGCTTCTGCTCTAAGCTGGGAGCTCTTCCACTGGAAACAAGTGAGGGGGAGAAAGGCAGAGATGAACATGCCAATCATGGGGTGATGATAAATCTCTGATGTAATGTGGCTCTGAAAAAAAGGCAAATATGATAGTAGAAGGTGTCAGGGGAGATATTCCCTTCAGAGAAAGGAGACTGCTTCTGTCATTGCACAAAGCCCCGAGGAGGCCTTGTCTGGAGTCCTGTTATGACTCCAATCAACCATGTTCAACAGAGATTAATTGAAACCAGAACAGGCGGGAGAATGGGTGGGATGAAGATCCTTCCTTGAGGACCTGCAAGAGTTTGGCTCATTCAGCCTGGCAAAAGGTAGACTGCAAAGGGAGGGGATGCAGCTGCTGCCTGAACAAATAGCTGAGAGGAACATTTGGGGGGACAGGATGAAGAGTTTATTTGAGGCTGGCATTAGAAGAGATGGGGATAAAAAGCCCAAGGACACGTTTCAGCTGGAATTAGAGGATCCTTCACCATGAAAGGAGCAAAGCTGTGGGACACCCTGCAATTCAGAGGAGCAAGGGGTGAGAAACTGAGCAAGAAGGTAGATCTGTTTAGGAAGGGGAGGATGTAGCTGGTATCTCTCATTGAGGGGAGTTTCAGCTTGATGACCAGGAGATCCTGATCAGCACATGACCTCTCTACCCCTTGCCAGTTGCAAGATCCCATCCTTTTTTGTAATGCTGTCATGTTGGTGTATATATTTGGGTGTATGCCTCCCTCTGTGCTCTACTGACTGGCTTGAAATTTGCTCAGTATTGTAGATTTTTTCATCCTGAAAGGCAGGACTGTTTCTGAGAGCTTGCAGACTGGAGGAGCAAAGACATCTCTTTCTTTCCCAAGAACAAAACCAGAGACCTGTTTCTCTACCAGCTGGATAGCCTAGCATTGCCTCTTGCGTGAAGTGTTAGCCTTGCCCAAATAAATGAATGACAGGGACCTGCTTGCACTTCATAGCTTCATTTAGGGGACAAGAGTTGCCCTCTGGAGCTGCCAATCTTTCCCCATCGGCTGTAGAAGGAGCACAGAGAGATGATCCCCCCTGCCCCAAGTTTAGGTGGTACAAATACATGCTGCACAGCTTTACATGGTGTAGTACCAACTGACCGCACTGTCCCTGTGTTTCCAGTTACAATCTGGCCCTTGAAAGAGGAAGAGGCAGAGGGTATTTCTGCTCTTGTTCTCTGCTGGGCACACGTGCGTGCATCTGCACGCAAACCTGCCCTCGCTGCAAACCTCCCAGCCTGCAGTGAGTTTGCTCCTCTGCTCTGTATGAAGGAACTAAAATCCTAGCTTTCCTCATCTGCAAAGAAATCCCCCTTTTTTAATTGTTTGCTGCCAAAATCCTTCAGAATCTAGCCCTGTCTCTCGCTCCCAGTCACAGCTTTTTAGCCTCTGCTCTTCTCATGTAGGTCTTCCTCTTTTCCCCTGCTTTTCCTCCCTTCCCAGTCATCAGCATGCAAAACCCTCTACCTCCTGCTGTTCCCCAAACACCTCCCACTCCCAAGGTCTCCACAGGTGCCTTATGCATGTGTGTGAAGAGCAATCAGTGCCTCACCTCCAATAATTGGAGTTGAGCCTCCAGAGCTGAGAGATGAATTTGATCTCTGCTGTTCTGCATGTGAGGGAGGAGCCAGGGGGCTGAATTCTGCTGAACGCAACGTGGTTTGGTGTTTAGGAGGCTTTACAGCACGGAGATCAGGACATCCTACCAGGGACCAGCGTAGGACACAGGCACCCACCTCTCCCTGCCTTGGTGTCTGCACCTTGTGCCCTGCTCCTGCCCTCCAAGGGGGAATGACTGTCCAGCTCCTTGTAAATGAAAAACACTGATTGCTCTAAAGCTATTTTATTCCTCCAGCCTTTGTCACTGATGTGAATGCCAGCAAGGTATTGGTGCGCAGCGCGGGACTGTTCTTTGCAGTGCAGTTTAACCATTTCATCGATGCACAGTGCAGGCACACGGCTGTGAACAGAGAAGGCCCCTGCGCCTTTGCAATAAACCACAAAGTTTCAAGAATGAAGACAGATAGCAAGGGGGCACTTGTGCAAATCTCTGCTGGCTTGTATATACATGTGGGACTGTGGTCTCACCTGCAAACATGTGAGACAGGCATCTGGGTGGGAACATCTGAAGGTGTTTTATCAGGATGCCCAAGCAGCCAGTGCTCCCAGAGGAAGGTGAATCACCTTCTCCCCGTTCAACAGCATCCACTTGTAAGCAGGCTGGATCCTGAACAGGGCTGGGATCCATACGGGGAGGGGAGACCTATTCCCCACAGGTGCCATCACATTTAGAGAGGCGATGGTGTGTGCAAAAACATGTTCATCTGTGAATACCGGAGCAAATTACTGTCTTGTGATTATTTATATGAAGATGTGTTTGTGGATGAATTACCAACCAGCCTGGAGCAGAGAAATGGAGCAGTGACTCCACCTAACATGTCAGCAGGCAAACCAACAACCCACTTGGGATAGTCATTAACAAATTAACTGATCACCCGGGTCTCTCCCTCCCCGTGGGGGCTCTGTGTGCCTTGAAACCCAAAGCAGCAGATTTGCATTTGCAACGGAGGTTTATGGGGGCGACAACATCAGCGCGTTGATAGCAGGCTGGGGCTGGCTGGCCAGAAGTCAGTGGTGGGCAGGGCCCGGCCAAATCAAACTTGCCAAGTATAGTCTGTAGGTGAGAACAGACCAGAAGAAAGACCCAAGAACCAAAGAAAGGCAGGGGGAAGGCTCCTGGAGAGGCAGAGGGAGAGAGTGTGAGATGAAATGAGAGAGTGGGGAAAAAAAATTAACAGCTTTCTTTATTCCTTTTCATTTATAGACAGTATTATGCTTCTGCACAGAAGGACTAATTTAGCCCTCTGCACAGCCCCAGTGACCCTTCCTAATAGAAACCATTTAAATCCTTAAACAATTTACATGAAAATGTAACTTTGCTGCGAATATATTTCTTCCCCCTCCTGCTCCCATCATGAGTGCAATCCTTCAAATCTCTGACAGCTTCCATTATCTCTTAATGAAGTGAGAGCATCTTTCTTAGGAGACGCGCCGGCCCTGAGGTTAATCGCCGAAACGGGGTTCACAAATAAAAATCAGAGGAGGGAAAAGAAAAGGAAAAACAAACACTTAAAAGAGCTCAAGGGGGTGGCTCCACCACCCAGAGACTTAAGATCCAGAAGGACAGTAATCAAGTCCTCCTTGAGAACCCATGTGGGCTGATGGGTGACTCCATCACTTTTCATCATGCCTGCTGTTGGCTGAGCCACCCTCATGGGACCTGGGGTGGGTGGATCCCCCCTTGTGCCCTATCTTATGCCTGTGCCAAGACAAGGATGGGGTAACACCGGGCAGCACCTCACCCAGAGGTCCAATGTGCTGCTGAGAGCTGCAGGAGCCACCACCACTGCTGATGCATGGGGGGGCGGGCTCTGAGAGATGGTAGGAGCCCTGGGAGGTGTGAGGGCCACCAAGGCCAGGCCAGAGAAAGCAGAGCCCCGAGCCTGTAGGGAGAGGGGCAGGGGAGAGAGGAGCCCAGAGCAGCCTATTTAATATGCCATCCTGGGACGTGCAGGGCTGCGTGGGAGCAGGGCAGTGAGCGGGCAGGGCTGCGAGCATGTTCCCACGCAACAGGGAGAGCTCCACATGCAGCAATGACCCAGTTGTCCCAACACAGGCACCAGAAGACCTCCAGTCCTCCCAGTACAGCCTTCATCCTCAGACACACTAGGGTTACATCTGAAAGGCCCATGGAGGATGGCATCGGGGTCATCTTCAGAACCAGGCTCCACAGCTATAGAGACAGTGAGCCTGAAAGCAGGGGCTCAAGAGCATCTTCCAAAGCATATGGGGTTCTGCATACCCTTGTAACGCCTTGCCACACGTGTCATGAGAAACCATCTGCAGCACAGTGACAGGGACAGGCTGGGACGCAGTGACACAGAAACACCCTGGATGCTCTTTAGATTTTGCAGGAGCTACACACATTTCCAGCCCAAGCATCAACTACAAACCTTTCTGTGTGTTTGCTCATTGGAAAACACACGGGCCTCTGGGGCTCATGCAGGGCTGCAGTACATTGTCGGACTCTGTTACAGGGGTATCTGCAGAAAGTTGGAAAGGCAGAGCAGAGACTGTTGCTCTGGGCTCTGCCCTCCATCAGATGCTCTCTGCTCCTCTCCAGGCTGGAGGGCTGCTTTGCAGAAGGCTTTGTGGTGATGCGGCGGAGGTTTAAGAGAGAGGACATAATGAAAAATAAATGTAAAGGGCTGGAAATGAGGAAAGGCTAAAAAACTATTGAGCTGACAGGAGACAGTATGGAAAAGGGGATAAAAAAATCAGGAAGGTCTCAGGGGAAAACAGATACACAAGAAGGGGGACTACTGACTTGAACAGAAGAGAGATGAAAGCAGAAAGCAACAGCAGAGGAAAATAAATAGCTATTTCCAGAACAATAAAGTTTGAAATATTCTGGGCCAGAAGGAAGAAAAGAAAAAAAAACCACAAAGAGTTAACAATTCTGGTTGTTGAAGCTGCTTAAGTAAAGAAAACAAAGAAAGAAAAGGAAAGTACAAAGCGCAAAATAAGGAGATGAGCAATGCAGAGAGCTCTTCTTTCAGCAACAGTTTGCTCCCTATGGTGTACTCCGCTGGGCTGGCGTGGGACGCAGCGTCATTAAACCACGGCTCCACCTCTCTGAACAAAGCATCATTCCCAAGCTCAGTACATGAACCGATATTGTGTGGCCTCAGCACACTTCCCATCAAATTGCCTCCAGGCCACAGGATCGATGAGCCTTTGGCCATAACTGGAGAGCATTTAAGTCCTCTCTAATCTTAACACAACTTTGCTGCTACCAAATAAACCCGAATTTGAAAATACTTGTACAGAAGTCTGTCATCCAGAGGAAAGATAAAGTCTCTGAAGAGAAAGAGCAAAAGGTTTTCTTTGTCGTGGGACACTGCTCCTCCTGCTTTCTTCCTCTCCACTTGACTTGGCAGGCAGAAAGGCACAGGCAGAGGCAGGCAGGCAGGCAGGGATGTGTGCTCCCAGCAGGCCAATGCATCGCATTTGCCAGGCTAAAAGCAATCCCTGGTTCACCTGGAGAAAAAGCATCAGACAAACGCACTGCCCATCTCCAGACGAGGCGGGACAGGGCCAGGAAGGTATGAAGACAGCGTCAGCTGTCAGCAGGAAGCCAGGAGCTTGGTGACCCCACAGCGCCGCAACGCATCGGCCAGAGCTGCGGCTGAGCGTGCCCGTCTTAAATCAAATCCTCCAGTGATGAAACCTGCAGCCCTTGGGCGGGGGATGACAGATCTCCTTGCTGATAACCATACAAGACAGCTATCAATCAAGTCTAAGTGAAGGCAAATCAGTCCTTATCTGTGCAGGTTAAGCCTCGTTTGCCACCTGATGTCAAATAAGATGGGAGCTCTGCTTTGCACCTCTGGGATTATCGGAGCCTGACAGGTCACCCAGGTGCTTATGATGTCCCACGGGCTGGAGCTAAGCCTGGGCTTCGCAAGGCACATGCTGAGCCTGAACACTGGCCCAGGCTTTGTTATTGCACACAAGCAAAGAGAGGGAGGACATGGATGGGACTGAAGCTTGGGACCACTCAGTATGTGCCCAGGGCTCACCATCACCTAGAGAAGCCTTGGGGCTGCTCCGAATTATCCTCTCCCTGTCCCACACAGGGTGACATCAGCTGTGTCCCCTCCTGAACTGGACACATCTGCCTTTCCTCCATCCCACTCGGGGGGGCAACTCCTCTCCCAGGGGTAGGTAATCCAGCATGGAGGGGCTGGCAGGGACCCCGTGCAGGAGGGATGAGCTGATGGGACCTGACCTTCCGTGCAGCAGGAGAGGAGGAGCAGGGAGAGGGAGCAGCGAGGGAGCAGTCAGCCTCTTCCTCTGCTGCTACCCTGACTTCTTACAAAGCTCCTTTCCTCCCAGCATGGAGAGGTGCAAACAGCTCTCGTTAAGTGAAGAGGGTCTTGGAGGGCGAGCGGGATGGCAGATAACAGCTGCATGTCAGGCCTGAGTGCCTGCAGCCCAGCAGTCATCTCAAAACAGGGCTTTTAGCTGGTTCCCTTCCTCCCACCTTCCCCTCTCCCTGCCTTGGCACGGTGAGCGGGAGCGAGTTAACCCCGTAACCTTTAATCAAGGGCTTGTGTACATGGAAAAGGATTGATGGAGCTTGTCTCCCTCACGGCCTCACACCATGGCTCCGATTACACCATTAACTCCCCAAGCTGAGGACCTGGGCTGGTATCGGCAGCCAAGAAATAATGGTGCTGGAAACTGCATTACAGAGCGATTGCTGGGAAGCAGTGGGCCGCAGAAATGGGCATTTCCACCCCGAGGTGCTCCGGGGAAACCAAGGACCTGCCGACAGGAGGAGGAGATGGGGGGACTATTGCTCTCCCGTACGCATGGGCGGTGGGCTGGGTACGAACACGACTTCCCTGCATGAGTTTGGGCAAGTTACAGCTTGTCTGGGTCTGATGAAGAAAATGCATCCCAAGGAGTGGACGGTCTGGGGCAAATCCCACCATCCGTGACCAGGCGAGTCAATAAAGCCAACAGGCTGCAGAACCTGCACCCATCCAGTCAGCCAAGAGCAGGCAGGCGTTCCACACCAGCATTGTCTCTGAGACCTTGGGCATTTTCCCCTCTGTTTTGAGAACTGAGGGGGCCTTCAGGGATTTTATACACCCAGAAGAGACATATCTCATCCCCGGACAGCCTGGTGGATGCAGCCAGGACATGAGATTCATGGGGCTGTGTGGGGAGACAGTGAAAGTATGAACAAGTGTGTCTTACCTTGCTGATGAAAGACAGACCAGCAGGCTGTGGAGGCAGCCTCGGCTTCAGCCTAAGGAAGGCTGAATTACTAACAGCGGCTGGAACATCTCCACCAGGAGAAACTGCAAGGACTCTACCTCAGGGGGGAAGCTCTTTAGTCAAGTCTTCACACATTATGTGGAAGACAACAGCTCAGATCCTGACTGTGAGCGAGGATGGTCCTGCAGCTACACTACTGCTCAAGTGGGTGCTGGGATTTTGGATTTACTGGCTGTCCTGGGGCACAGGGCTTTTTGTTCCTTCTGGTTTGGGCCAGAAATGTCACTCCACAGGTGGTAAGTCCCTGCAAAAAGCTTCATTTTAGTAAATTGTTAAAGGCTGGGAAACAAACCCCACATGATTAGAAAATCACCAGCCAGCACAGGCTGAGGCAATGGGTGAGAAGGGGTCTGGGGAGTGGTAGGGGTGACACAGACTGTGTAGGGACAGATTCAGAGCAGAGCCAGGGCTGGGTGGCTTCAGGAGCTGCAGGGGGAAGAGAGGTGGCAGGAGGAAAATCCTGTGCTCTGGGCCTGCTTGTGAAAAACCGGCCACCTTGGCCAAAGCAGACAGTACCTGGCAAGGAGCCAAGTCTGCACAGGGTATCCCGCTGTTCAGAGCCTATAGCTGCAGCTCCTGGAGCAGTAGCATCCCTCCTTGTAGCTCCACGGGGTGGGAGAACCTGACCAACAACCAGCAATTCCAGTGGGATGCAGCGGGTACCACCTTCCCCTGAGTACAGGAGCGAGCTGCCTTTCCCAGGTGGGCATGCAGCGTGACCTGCTCTCCAGAGCGGGTCTTCAGGGAGAGCTCTGCTCTCCATGGAGGAAGGCTCGTCCTCCTGCCTCCACGGCCACGAGCGGCCGGGAAGTGGGATGCTACTGACACCCAGTGGCTCCATGTATCCTGCAGACAAGGACTGGCTCCTTCGCTGGTGGAGGAGACGTGCCCGTGCTCTCCCCAAGGCTGGAGCATGGCCTTTTGGGGGGACCTGCGCCTTTGGGGACTCATCTGTGGAGGGAGGGGTTGGAGACCCTGGGTCACCATATGCTTGTGGCATGGCCGGCAGAGAGACCCTGGCAACATGGTTTTGCAGGGTGGCAAATGGGACACAGGGGAGAAGCAGGTGCACCCCAGAGAGTTGTGGCCCCATGTTTAGCTCAGCAGTGTCTGCCTCGTATCATGTGCCCAGGGAGATGCTGTGCAGCCTCCTTACCTGCATCGCAGGTACACATCCACCTCTGCAAATGGCTGCATTATTTTATTCTAAAAGCTTATATATGCCAGATAAATAAATGCCCTAAATTGCCACAGAAATGCTGGAGGGTGGGAGGAGGAGAGAGGTTGGGGTTAGTTTCCTCTGACACGTTCTGGTTGCTGCTCCCCAGATCCCCCTGCCAGCTCTAGGTCATCAGCTCCGACCTCTGCAGACCATAAACACTGCAGGGGCGGAGGCTGGGATTTTAGGATGGAGCTCCAGGGGCCAGCTGCCCGGGTGAGCTGTCCTGTGATAGCTCCCTTCACAAACATTTTGACCCCAAGCAAAGAAGCAGGTTAGAATTGGAAGTGGATTAAGCTAAATCAGGAAATGGCGTTCGCATTCCAGACGAAGGCCATCTACACAGGGAGTTATTAAAGAGCAGCAACGGAGCTTTTCAATCCACTCCGCATGTCATTCCAGCCCCAAACTCAAGCAAGCAAGCAAACAGCACGGAAAAATAACAACAAACTGCCTGCATTTGGCACCCCACAGTGCAAAACCAGAGAAGATGCAGCCTCTGACCTGAAGAACAGCAACAGGTAAGATGGACACAGAACGGAATAAAAAAGGGTTCAGGAGCAACACTTCACAGCTGAGAAAAACACGCTGTCCTATGGCCCTTCACACTGACAAGCTCTTGTTTTAGCTAGGGAGAGCACCCAGAGGCTGCTGAAACAGAAATGCATTTTTAATTATTTGTTATTATCAATTGCTTTGCAGATAGAAGCTGCTGATAATAGACGCTCACTGCACTGAGCGCAGGAGAGAGACAGCTCTTTTGGCCGGGGACTGTGTGAGCAGACACCGACTGCATAAAGGCAGTGACTTACCTAAGGAAGATTATCTCAGAGTCTCACAGTGGACCAGCCATCGTCCCTGTGGGATCAGAGGAAGAAGGGATGCTTCCTCTGCAAGTGTATAAATCAAATTGTGGGTGGAGAAAAAGAAACAGAAGCAATAAATGAAAATCATTGTGGTCACAGCACATGGTGCACAGATTTTGTGCACAGCGCACAGATTTTGTTTGTATTCCTCCAGAGAGGGCTGGTGGCTCTCTGCTTACAGGATCAGGAAACGCTGGTTGAAGATAAGGCACCAAATCTGGGCTACAAATAGGGACACAAGGCAAAGTCTGGAAGTTATCTGCATCCTATCTCCAGGCCTTTGTTGCCTCCCCTTATCATGCAAACTGGGGACACGGGAAGGCTCCGTGTGCCACGATCTGGGGGATGAATCTGGGGTGTCCAAGGAGTGCAAGGGAATGCACTGGCTAAATTAATGCATCATTTCCATCTGTAATTTCTCAGTCCAAATGAGCCTTGTTGGCGTACACTCACACGCACGCACATCCAGCTCTGGAAACAAACAGACTGATTAGCATCGACTCTATTATCATTATTATGGGCAGAGACAGCTGATCGATGTCTACTCAATAAGGCAAAATCAGGTATCAGTCACTCCAACGATGCCTCCTTCCCCCTCTGCTGGGACCTGTGCGTGCGGGGTACCTTGCTCCCGGACCGCAGACTAAAACGGAGAAGGAAAGGAAGTGTGGCTCCGCTTTTCATCCCCAAAAGTATGATGACTGCTTGTGTGTCAGCAGTAGGGACCTAATCAGAGTAGTCTTCTTCATGGCAGGACTTCAGCTGTCCCTTGGCAGAAGGGAGACTTCTTCAGGGCCCAAGAAGGATGCATCTCCCATCCTCAGCAATGCTGCACACTGGCTGTGCCCTGGTGATGAGGAGGAAACCTCTCTACTGCCCAGCTGTCATCACATCCCATGCACGCTTCCCTAGCCTTGCTCAGTAAATATTTTGTGCCTAAAGGATTAAAACATAAAGATCCTGAACTGACCTTTCAGCTGGCCCTGTCTACCTTCTGCAATCTCCAGCTCCATGCATTAATAAACAGCTTTGCCCTGTCTTCCCATTCTTCCCAACTTGACGCTTTTTCAATAGCCTTCTTTTCTTCAGTTTGTTTTGTTCCCCACAAGCACACTGAAACTCCTTGCTCCTGTTTCTTCTGCACAAATTGGTTTTCTCTTATACAATGTCTGGAGAGCGGTGAAGGAGGAGTGGAAGAATCACAGCCCCTTTCTCATCTCAGATCGTCCACTTTCCCTCTCTCCAAGCGCACATTCAGAGCCGGGAACAAAACAACCAGCGGTGGCTGCTTCACAGTGTGGCTGAGGATCATTTCGAAGCTGTAGTGTGGAATGACTCTCCTGCTTCAGAGGTGAAATGTCCTGTGGAGCCAAGGGAGAATCAGCAATGAATAAGCGACTGGTGCTGGGGAGAAGGAGTGCTCGGTCCCCTGCTCTCTGCTCCCACTTCTCTGCCTGCCGGCAGTGATGAGTGTCCGGGTGCAAAGCGAGGAGGCTCACAAAGGAGCCGTGGCAGCAAGATGGGAGGTGAAGAAGGTCCTCGAGATACCTGGCTGTCTGCAGTGGCTCTGGGATGGTGCTCTCGCTACAAAACCTATGGACAAAGGTAAAAGGCCTTATGCGTCAGCCTCTACATGTGGGTCCTGGCCTCTTGTTATGGGAAAACTCAAGGTCAGCTTCAAACTCCAGTGCAGACACAACCGAAATCTCTGTGCTGCTCTAAACAGCTATGGAGTCCTTATTTTCTTCCCTCGATCTGGCTCCCGTCCAGCACAGGGACTGTCCCCTCGTGGGTGCACGCAGCATGTGGAGCCCCAGGGACGGAGGTGGCCTGTGCAGATTTGGACACCTGAAGGGCAGGAGCAGCCGTTGGGCTCAGTGCTGACGCACAGCGTGGGGCTGGCTCGGGGCACTGTGCCCAGGAGACCGCATTGCTGTAGTCTGGCCAAAGGGTGATGAAGTCATGAATAACTTAAGCCAGGTCGTTATCTGCCAGGATGAGGTAGAATCTCCTTGCCAGTTAGAGATGACAGAAAACATCATTCATGGCCGTTCCCATGTGAAAGGAATCCAGAAGCACAGCTAAAACCAGGCCACCATTCGTAGATGTGAACTACTGACCAAGAAGAGGCTTTCTCAGGGGAAGCTCCAACCTCTCCAAAATGCTTTTTTCCCTGTGTTGTGCAGATCCAGCCCCCCTGCTGCCCTACTTGGCTCCAGCCAGCTATCATCCATCCAGGAGCGGCTGTCTCTAGCTAGCGGGGAGCTGTGCCGCCTTCGCATCCCACTAATCCGGAGGCTGTGCTGCCGGAGCAGCTTGTGCCGTGCCTGCAGGTGGGTGCAAAAGGCTGAGCCTGGGGGCTGTGAGGGAGGCCCCCGGCCGTGGAGGTGTATTCCTGAACGTGCGTGTCACCGCAGAGAGCTGGCCCTGTCTGATATGTTGCCCTGGCCCGGTGCCACCGCTCCCAGGTGAGGCACCACCATCGTGCCCGATCCAGAACGACACAGGAGGATGCACACGAGTGCCTGCCGCCTCCTGACAGCAGGAGAGGATCTGTCGGTGGCACTCGGGCCGCTTCAGCTCATGCTCTGGCCCAGATCCAGCTGCTGAGAGGGCTGGGATATTGGCTGCAGTCAGACGAGCTTGTAGCTGGCCTTTGAATAACATTTGAGATACCGGTTTTCAAGCATCTGTGCAATTCATTACTCTCCAAATAAACACAATATGCACCACGGCCCGGGGCAATCTGTGCACCAGTAGATCCCCATCCCTCACCTCCAGAAAGCTGTAAAAACCAGTAAGATGCCAGTATCCACTACTGAGCTTGGATTGCCCTGAGCTGGGCGGGCAGTGCAGTGGCACGTGGACCCGGACGGGGATGTGGGTCCTGCCTGCGCTGGGAGCGGGGCTGCAGAAGGGATGCGTGATAGCTGGCAGGACTGCTGAGCACCGTGTATTTCAGGCTGGGAGAGGTGTGCTCAGAAGCTCAGTGCATAATTTACAGTGCTGAAAGCGCACTGAAGCATGGTATTTTCTGCTGACGCAAGACGGGCCGTGCCGGTGCCCGGTGCCTACCCTGCACTCCTGAGCGGGGTGCACGGGGACGTGGCCTGTTTCGAGCCCAGGTAGCTGGCAGGGCTCCTTGCACCGACTCAGTCGCTTTGACGGGGCAAACAGTTTGCATCTCTGTTGTTCAAAAAGCCCTGGGAAAGCAGTTCTCTTTGCTGTGTCAGCACAACTAGAAGAGCCTCCCTTGAAGAGGGAATAACCCCCAGGTGCGAGCAGTCAGCAGACGGCACGGTCTCTCTCTGAGACTGAAAGTAGGAAGGGAAAGGGTGGAAGCTGCTACAGACATCACAGGAGCCATAAATCTGAGATAACCACATACAGTTGTGTAGCAAAGGGGAAAAGAAACCCTGTGTAAACTTTCCTTTGATTTAGACAAAATTCCCCTTGGGATTCCTCCTTCCCCCACGCTTTCATCCCGTGGCAGGGCCGGGCTGACCCCACTGCCGAGGGCCCGCTCTGCTCCCCGCCGGGCCGTCAGCCTCCCCCGGTGAAGCAGCAGCCACCCGTAATCTGGTGCCGCCACTTCATCTGACGCGGCGAGTGGATTTAATGAATGAATTAATTTTGTTCTCAACTGGGTGCGACACGCATTCAAAAGCTAGAAAATAAATGTTTCCCTTTCCTAATTTATCGTGTCCCTTTTGATTTGTCATACGCACAGCCGTATCTCCCCCACCAACCGGGTCCTCGATTTTCCATCACCGCAGAGATAAACAACCTCCCCAGCAGATATTGCTGTACTGTGTGCTTCCTTCCATCCACATCTGCTGTCTCTGCCACCGTACAGTACCACACGTTGTTCAGGAGCCCAGAACTGATATTGCATCTCTTTTGTGGGTCATCGTGGTCAAGACAACCACCTTCCTCCTCTGTCGGTAGAATCTTTTTAAAATTTCCATCTGAAATGTGTTTATGCCCATTTTCTCCCATGCCAATTTTCTATTTAAGTGTCTGTATCCTTCTCCCTCCACGGTGCTATTCATTGTGATATACACAGAGGGAGTGATCCTGTTCCCACTCAACTTCTGTTTTGCTAAGCTTAATAAGCCAAGAGTCTCCACTGCAAAACATGCTTCTCACTCCTCTGGCCAGCCTTTTTTTCTGCTGTTCCAGTTTTTGGATGGATGTCACAAAAATAGTGATCATGTTGTGAAAACCTTTAACGAGCTACTCTTAAGTGACTGCAGCACAACCAAGGCTTTTCTCTTTTATAGGAGTGTATGTGAGACTGTAAATATGCCCAAAATTTGGATGCAAATTGGGGAGGGTGGTGTTTTCTTCTGGTATTCTCCTGAGGCTTGGGGAGCACTTGGGCCAAATCTGAGATCTCAGCTGCGCGCCTCCTTGCTTCTCCATCTCCTAGTTTGCTCCCTCCACATTAGGGGGGTCTTCATTCCTTTTCCCGGTGACTCGGTGACTTCATTGCCCTGAATCCTTCAGGAGACGTTAAATACCTTCTGCCCTGCTCAGTGGGTGTATGTTCATGGCTGGGCTGGTGACTGTGCACATCTCGCGACTCTCCCACGCTCCATGAACCCAGGCCCCCTGTGATCTTCCAGTGCTCTTTCCTAACAGGCATGAGAGCCAAGTTCTAAATCCTGCACATTTTCAGGCAAACCACTTCTTTGCCTCTTTCAGCCACAGTCTTGCTGTGCATGTGGATAGAGCCCTGGTGCTGTGAAGCCTGGAAGCCAATTAGTGCCATTAAGAGTGCTGCCACTGTTTCAAAAATCATTTGCCATTACAGGTATTTTCTGTCATGGTATCTTTAGAAAGTAGAGCAGCAGTTAAGTGGTTAAGTGTAAGAAATCATCTCCTCACACAGCCGACAGAGCTTCCCTGGATGGAGCACAGAGTTTCAGAGCAAGAATTAGCATTTGCAATCCCTCTCGTAATGAGAGGCCATGGGCAGTCTGCCGGAACAATCTCTCACTAAACTGTCCCAAACACAAAGCTGCTTTGGAAAGCAAGAAGCTCTTTAGGAAGGAGTAATTGTTAAGATTTGCAAAATCCATTTTTTTCCATCAGTTCTGCAAATCCATTTTAGAATTTGTAAATTTGTTCTAGGATTAGATTAATAGGTTTCATGATTTATAAACCTTTTCTTCTCTCTCACCCTCCCCTTGACTTTAAGAAGCGATTGCAGACTTTAGCTCAGTCCAGGTTTTAGAAATAATTTCTCAATCACAGCTGCTGAGATATCCTGGCAGGGTTTGGCACATTAGAGGGGGAGATTTCCCACCCAGAACATCAAGACATCCCAGCGCCAAACCCTCCTTACAAACAAGACACTTGATGGCGAGGTGTATTAGCCCCAGGCTGGTGCCTCCTAGAAAGCACCACCCGGACTGAAAGTGTGTGCCATCTCCAGCAAACAAAACCCAGCAAAAGAAGTCAAGGCCTTGCTTTGAATCACCTGAAAACAGAGTACCACCACCACTGGGCCAGGCTAGCAGCCTCCAAAGTTGGCTGCCTGGGAAAAACAGCAGAAAAGCGCAAACATGTTGTGGTATTATCCAGAATATCTCACAAATCCCAACAGTTTGCAGCTCAGGGACTTCCTGAGCCAGTGATGGTGAGTTTTTATTCATTAGCCCTTGAGGGATTTGTCCTCTGTGCCCATGGCCCAGCTGTGCCCTGAGAAAGGCTCTCTCCTCTTGGCTACAGAGGGCCCCAGAACGACTGCCCCCCTCACACACACTTAGTGAAAGTCACCTTAGTGCCCACAGTCCAGCTGCCTGAGCATCCCTCACTGCCCGAGCATCCCTCACCGCCCTCAGATATCCCAGTGGGATCAAACAAGACACGAGAGCCACAGCAAATCTTAACTCACTCTGGGACCTGTAGCTAGCAGACCTGCGGAATCAAATAATTTATCAGACTCCAATAAAAGATCCCACCGAGTAGCCCCAAAAACACTGTCTGAGCTTCACTTTGCTCTGTGTCCGCATCATTCCCAGCTTGGGCTGATGTATTCTTAATTAGCATCTTAATGTGAGGAGCATATGCAATGAAGCATGAAAAGAAAATCCCCATCATTTAAATTCATTAACAGTCATCGAAAGTCTTCAATGCAGAGGTGGAATTATCTCTGAACTCCTTCTGAGAGACCAGCTGTGCTCACTAAACTGTGGTGGATGTCGCTGCACTGGCTTATTTATTTAGCTGCCTCCAGGAGGTTTGCCCCCCTAGATTATTACAGATTGCACCCACCGGATCGCCTGGCTATCTGTACCAGGGTGCACATGCAAGTGTAACCACAGCCATCACCCCAAGCACCATTCACAGGTTGGTCATGGAAACCCTGCCAGTGCATCCCCGCTGAGGATGTTTACCGGTCATGTTTACCACACGGATTACTCTGTCTCCAATATTTGCGCTTCTTCTTATCCTTGCAACAGGGAACACCTCCAGCAGCTACTGTGTTTAATCTCTCCCCCCTGCAGCTGTCATGGTTGTAAGGCAATAGATGCAGACAGCACGAGAACACACAGCCTGGCCCGTGTCCCGGCAGTGCTCTGACTTCGGGCTGGCAGGAGGAGTGTGAGAGTGAGAGCGGGATGCAGCTGCCCAGATGTGCCTGTGCCCAGATGTGTCTGTGCCCAGATGTGTCTGGAGCACAGTGGGATGCATTTGGCTACACAGAGCAAGGGCTGGAGCGCACCCGAGAGACACCATGGGGCTGCCTTGCTGTGGGTAAAGAGCCGTGCCAACCCATTCCCAGTATGTAAGGTGAGACTGGGTTTGTCTGGCTGTGCAAAATCCACTGCGTTAATAAGGCAGGACTTTTCCACCTACTGTAATCAGAAAGCACTCATTTTTCAACCCCTTTATCCCAGCCTTCTGCCCTTTACCCATTTGCCATCACCCCAACAGGGGCTGGTGGTTGCAGACACTCGATTCAGCAGGCTCACAGATGCCCCGCACGGAGAGCTCCCGAACCCCCGCTCAGCGAACCGACCCCTGAAACTGAGGACACGTCCCATAACTCATCAGAGGAGATACTGGGCTGGGCTCAAGCTTCCCACATAGGGCCCTCCTGACTTAGGTGAGGAGCTGGTCAGGTGTAAGATGGGAGAAGAAGAAGAGAGGAAAAGCTTGTACCAGTGAAACTTCTACTACTGAGCATTCCCTGCCTTCCTCTGTGGTTTTTCTGTCCTAAATGTTTTGCTGGAGGCAAATTACCAGAACCGAAGAGGCAAAGAAATCTGAATAAGCTGCTCCAGAGCAATTACAGTGGTCTCATTTACGGAGAAAACCTGATTTAATGCAGAATGGGCTTATAACCTGGTGTGAACTAGTCTGTTTTAGAGTATTTGAAGCTTCTTGAATTTCTTTCGCTCAATTAGGGATTGGTTTTATAAGCCCAACCCAAATTTACCATTAAAAAAGGATAAAACATCCTCACAGAAGTTCGAGCAAGTGCAAATAAACTGGATCCAGATCCTATTTGCATTCAGTCCACGCCACTTTCCAAGTTCCCAAGATGGAACTATCTGTGGAAGGAGACAGCAACCAACCCGATAAATCCAGAAAGCCCATGGAAATGTCAAATTGTCCACAAGTATATGTTCTTGGAGGTCAGTCTTCATATGCGGGTTACAATCATATCATCTTTCTAGTGACAGAGCTGCAGGAGGAATGACAGGAGTGTTTGAAGAATGCAGTGATCTGAGATTCTTTCAGCCATCTTTAATAAATGATAGAAAGGGCTTTTCTTCCCCTCTATGCCAGAAGATTTTCACATTGGGTTTCAAAAAGCTCTTTTATTCCCAGAATAGGAAAATAAAACCATTTCTATTCAAAACACTACTCTAAGATTACATTTGCCCCAACTTAATTTTTAAAATACTTTCAAAAGTGAGGAAAATGAGTGTAAAACAAAAGAAACAGAAATCTGTTTTATTTTGGATTATACAGACTCTTCTATTTCATCTCAAAGGCTTTGTGAAGGTGGAGAGGGCTCGCGTGCATGAGCTCCTTTATGGCAAGAAAAAAGCTGAAAAACTTTCTATTTTGGGCCACTCAGAAAAAGAAATCTCATTTTGCATTTTTTCTGGTTAGGCAGTAAAATGAAAAAGCAATTATTCATGCAGTTCTCATTAACCATCCATTTACAAGTTGTTTATAAGTGATTAGTCAATCTCAGACGCATGTCCTAGACAGGAGCAGCATGTGTTTATTAAAACCGTCAGTGGAAGGTGTTGAAGGCAGTTATAAGCTGTGGCTGAAAAGAATCAGCTAAACCCTTTAGCTATTGATTAGTGATTTAGCCAGCCCGTATTCATTACAATATCTCTTCGTGGTGTACTAATGAGCGCTTATGAATAGACCTGTAATCTAAAGCTGAGTTCTTAAATGCCGAACACGGGTCCAGCTCTGAACTACTGATAAATTTTAGCTTGACCTTGCCTGGATCCCACACCAGGGGTTGCTCCTGGAGATCAGGCAATTTTTCTCTAGGCCTCCTTGGAGAAAGCTGTAGAGTATTTTTCATCCAGGACCGTATCCAATTGACTTCCCGGGGATGGAGCCATGGTGCTATTTCCCATTGAGGTGACTTTGGTAAAATTACCTGGCAGCCCTCAGGGCTGATTGCATGGCCTTGACCTGAGAACGAGTGTATGAAAGGACCAGATTCAGATGCTGCTCAATAAAAATGTGAGGATTTACTCCAACAAATAATGCAGCCCAGTAATTGTATTCTTCTCTCTCCTACTCTCTTGCCCTCCTTCTTTTTCTTTCCTAATAAAATAACTAAATGACAAGGACTGAATTCCGCAGTAGGAAATTTTTCAACCTAGGCCTCCTCCCAGGATAATCTATTATCTTCACAAATTACTGCAGACAGTTCTTTATTGTCTAAAACCTTTTATCCAAATAAATGCATAAACCTTTAGGAAGGGAAGGAGGGTGGGGGAGATGAAGGGAACCGGCATTTTAAATGAAAACCTCCTTCCCTCATTGACTATAGTATGCTAAAAAAATGAAAATAAGATTAAAACAAAAATGACTGAAAGAAGAGGAAAGGAATGAGCCCAGGGGAAGAGAAATTGGTGATCTGCAATGGATTCCATTAAAGTCTTCCCCCTTTAAAAATTACAAGTGTTTGTTCTCTGCAGCCCGCTAAATATCTCGCTGTGTTGAGATTGAAAATTGATAAGCCATGCAACATCAATCTCTTTCAGATTCGCAGCCTCCCTGCAAACTCATCACTTTGGGACGGGCACCAGTTTAATTAGGTGTTGGGGTAATGCCATGTCGGGCAGCTACCTAACAGCCTGAAAGCATTTCCAGTGTTCTGCTACATTAGGCCCCTTTGGGCAGATATTTCACATACACCCAAACACAAACAGGAATGCGAGAGGCCAAATGAACGAGCAGCCTCCTCTCCCTTCCCTGCCTGATGCATATTATTATCCTCGTTTCAGTATTAACTCGCTGGTGGCGGGTTAAGATGCGGCTGGGAGACGGTAAGGGCAGAAGGATGCTCAGAGTGGATGTTTAGGAAGAGGAAGGGCAGGGGGCCAGGGAATTTGTCTCAGTCTGAAGGCAGGCAGATGGTTTCTGGCAGGACAAGAGGAAACATGCCGCGTGGCGATTTTTTTGCAACACCTACCCGCTGCTTTCTACCTTCGAGGGCACAGCGAGGAGCACGGCAGCTGCCATTCTATCTACCCCATCTCCTCAGCTCAGACAAGCACGTGTGTGTTTATAGGTGCAGTTGAGCGAGACTAGGACACAGGGTTCAAGATTTTGCTCTCCCACCAGTGAGTCAAATCTTAATGCCCTGCTATGCCCCCAGGCCCCCCGTTGTACCCACCTCAGGGTCAGGGCACTGAGTGGGTGAGGGTTTGTCAGTGCGGGGAGATGGCTCAGCTCAGCACAGACCCGACTGTTCCTTTCTGGGGACCTGGCTAAAGGGACCTCTTCGAAGCCATCCAGCAGGAACTGAACTCCACATGCCCCCTTGGAGACTGCTCTGGGGATGTTCATTGAAAAGCAACCTAGCCTGAGGGCTAGTGGCAAACCACAGCCGAGTCCTTGACTTGACTGATGGAGCCTCTTACATCACCTCTTCCCAGCACACTGAGGACCAACACTGCCCAATTTGGGCATCCCAGCTATCGCTATGGCAACTCAGGGCTCCCTCGGGCTTGCTGGGAATCACACCCAATTTCTCCTCTTCTTCTTCCTCCTCCCCCTCCTCTCCCAGACCCAGACAAGCCCTCTGCTACAGCGTTGGTCTGTTCTTCCCCTGTCGCAACAAGCCAGAGGAATGGGGCCATCACTATTTCACCCAGCGTTAGGGAGGCGAGTGTGGCTCCTGAGCAGGAGGAAAGGACTCGGAACCGTACACAATGAAGATGTTGCCCGGGAGAGCAACTCCTCTTGTCGGGCCCCGGCGACTCTTTATCAGGGAAGCCTCGTTCACTCTGACAAAGCACAGCTAATGTTCTGTTTATTACCTTCGCTGCTGCATTTGGACTGTCAGGAGATGAAGAAATATCCCCAGAATTAACAGCAACATAACAGAGGGAGAAGAGCCAGGGGAGAGGTTAAGGCAAGTGCTGTTATCTAAGAAATAGGCTCATAAACCCTCTTCACTGAAAACGGCTTGTGCTTAGATGGCAGCACCCCTCCTGGCACCCGAGAGGGGAACTGTGGCTTCTCCTCTCTGCTGCAGCACCTGAACGCGAAGCAGGCTGGGCGCAAGGCATGAGGGGAGAACCAGGCTTCTTCCCCGACCACCTTTGCCTTCATGGGTGCTAATGCTCAGCCATGAAAATGAGTCTAGCCCCATGAAGAGCATTCCCAGATAGAGTTAACATTAAGTCCTTGAAGGCTTGAGTAGTCTTTGTGTATGTACAGTGCTTAATGTGATGAGCTGTGCTCCAGGTTAGTGATTTCAGGTGGCCCAGTCACAGGGAGAAGAGGAAATTCGTTAGCACCCAGCACCAGATTGTAAACTCTCAGCAAGAGAGATTAAAGACTGGTGTAATTTATGGGCTGGACAGGAGGGAGCTCATCAGACTAAAGGCTGAATCTCTGAGCTGAGGGAGGTGTCACTCAATCCAGAAGGCACCTAAATGCGGGGGACACACTGGGGGAAAGCAGGAATGGTCAAAATGAAGACATAGGATGAAGAACTGAACAGCTCAGGAAGATGATACTGGAAAAACCTTCATTTTTGCTGGCTGAGGCATGATATGCCCTCCAGAGAGGGGCTTGTCTGGTTGGGAGCGGCAGGAGCATAGACAGAGGGCAGGATAAGCTCAGTCAAGCATACAAGATCTTAAATAAAATAAACCCAGTGCTGCTCATAGATCTGGAGCTATCAAGTCTCCAAGCTTTGGATGAAGAGCTTTCCAGTGGCCAGCGAGGCATCTCCACTTATTTTGGAGAGGGCTTTTGAAGAAGCACACACTGAGTGTGCTGCTTGACTGCTACACACCCATGCTAGGCGGAGAAACCTCCATGTCTCTCAGTGGGTCTCAGAGCCATCTGTTTTCTGGAATGCTGTGCAGCTGGTGCTGCCTTGGCCTTTCACAGCTGGGAGGAAAGCCAGGAAGCCTTCACAGTCTCTCCTCGCAGTTCATGACCCTGCGATGCTGTGAGAGGGCTATGAGCCATGCCATGCAATCACAGTGCTGTTAGTGTAAGTACTGCGCTCAGTCCTTCGTGGGGTCCCTGCAACAGCAGGAATGCAAGTCCAAGCTATAAAAAGCACCAGGGCTTAGTGTATTATTGCTTCCAAAGGGACGGGGATGAACGGGGATGAAACAGACTGGAAGGGAGCTGCGGGGTGTCTCTCCACATCTTTACATACAACAAACAGTGGAAAGTAGTCTGCAGTGCTGAGCTGATGGAGCTGTCATTTGTGTTTGGCACCAGAATGAACTTCCTTTTCAACATCTCCCAATGAAGAGCTTCTCACCTGCACAGGTATTTTCTAGCTCAAGCTTTTGTTTTATCTAGAAAACCAAGAGATGACGCCATGGACATGGAGTTGCTCCATGCAAACTCCGCTGAACGGACTAGCAGAGGAGGAAGCAGGCAACACATCCTCAGCCGAAACACATGCTCCTCTTTGATCAACCAAAGACCACAGTTCATACCAGCCCACTCCGCATCCCCCCAGGTCTCCTGGCAATGTACCCCAGCGCAGGCCAGAAGTAACACATGCATAGCTAGCTCCTGTCCATCCCCAAAGGGTACACTGCTTCCAAACTGCCCCTCACTTAACCCATTTCACAAAAAACTGTGCAAAGCAAAGCACTTGCCACCCTCCCAATACAGCTCCCACAGCGAATCAGCTCAGAGCCGTGCTGCGCTAGTCCTCTGCAAATATGCAGGTTTTCAATTTGCTTTTAGAGTGCCTCTGAGGAAGGAGCTGTCAGATGAGAGTACCTCAGTGCAGGGAAAGTGAAACCTTCCTCCTAGCCAGGGCATTCACATGAGCCCTGCAGCAAACAGAGTGGCCCTGGCACTGTGTCCACATGGGTCCCCCTGCAAAGAGCTACAGACTAAATTGCTCACTGGCCTCCTTCCACCAAGGGAGATCTGGTCCCATGGTGGGGATAGAGCAGGAAAACCATTTCCAGATCTTGCAGTATCAATCCGCGATGGCACAGACCGATCTGGAGATGGGAGGACGGCTTGAGGCATGTGCCACTTGGAAGAGAGGAGACCATTCCCAGCACACGCTCCCTCACAGCCTCTCTCAGCAGCTGCCCTTCTTACCCTTCCCAAGAACTGTAGATGATAATCCCAGCCATGGTCCCAGACCATGCCCATCTCAGGACTCCCTGACCAGCAAGTCCTTTTCCTTTTGCACCTCCATCACAGAGCCTGTGACGGGGTTGGAACAAGGCAGCACCAGCAATGTCTGCTGGTACCTGCAGCAGGATGGCCTTACCAACATTTTTATGGCCACACATAAGCAGTTTCAATCTCACTTGTTGCCTGTCGCGCCGGAGAGCTGCAGCCTGCTCCCCAGGCCCCTCTGTGCCAGCCGCAGTCTGGTGGAATAGAAATGACCGATTAAGCTTGTGGCACGTGGCTTGGCGAGGCCGGAGGGAAAAGCACATCCTGGAGAGGAGGGGAGGGGTAGTGCTACCCAGAGGGAAACACAATAGCACAGGAAGGTAAAATCTCCTGTTTGCCTAGCAATCCAGCAGATTTCCAGGAGTACTAAAATACCCTTGCAGATACGGTGCTCCTTTGGTCAGGACAATATTAAGAAGAGATGTCTCCAGAGTAAAACACCTCTGACAGCTACCCTCACTCAGCTCCTGCTCCACAGGTTGCTCTTCAGACAGAGGTGGGTTGGATGGGACAGTTATGCGGGTCCCTGCACATGGCCAGCCTGTGTGTGCACTCTTGCTCAGCACGTGCAAGGGGGACAGGCCAGAAGCAGCAGGTTCATGCACGGATGGTGCCTTGAAAATCCCCTCCATACAGTAGAAGCCTACAAGAACAGGTAGTGTCTGCCTCTGCAATGCTGATTCAGGCTCTCCACCAGGCCACCCGTGTCCCAGACACACAGCTTTGCTCCCTCCAAGGACTGGCCTTGCTCTCCTTTCTCCAGACTCCGCACCTTTCATACAGCGGCTCAATGCCCCGCGGGGCAGCCAGCCACACGCAGGAGGCCCGTGCCTGGAGCTGTCGTTACATGAAGGGGCTCACTCACCCCTTCTCCAAAGGCCATGCAGATGCTTTCTGGAACTCAAGGGCTGCTTCTAGCTCTGAGCACCCCCACAGCTCACATTAGTATAGCAGTGACAGCCACCTCCACGTAATGCTCCCACCCCTGGGATCTTAACTGGGGTCCTCACACATGCAGTTCTCATTGTCCCAATGATGGGGAGACTGAAGCAGCTCTACCATGTTAAAAGCAGGCAGCTGAATCCTTCAATACTTTGGAGCTCCTGATCCCTCTGGCTAATTGAATTCACCTAGAATATGTGAAGGCTTATAAGGAATTGGGAAACTCCAGGAACACATGGGTTATTGTGTGGGGAGGTGTCCTCTGCTCTTCACTTTCACCGCTATTGCTTTGCATTAACATTGCTGCTGGTTGAGAAGCAGCCACAGCATCTGCTCTGCCGTGTCCCCTGTGGAGGTGGAGGACCCCAGCATGGGGCCAAGAGCACCAAAATCCATTGGGACACGAGAGGCTGAGCCCGTCCACTGCAGCAGAATCTCATTTGGAAGATGGTCCGTTGGGTTGCTGCAGACGCTGAGACACCTCCAGCATCTCCTGATGTTGCACGTCCGTGTGGGTTTGGCTCACATGGAAGGATGCAGCCAGGAACGGCCCCCGGGTTGGTGCCGGGATGAAACATTCCCTGAACGCCACCTCGCTGGGCGGGTGAGCTGCGCTGTCAGAACAATGCAATTAGCCACTTAATTCTTAATGTTAATTAACTTTTGCTTGCTCTAGCACCTTTGTCAAGGTATCGCCCTGCTCTCTGGGGTGCTCTTGGGAAAGCAATTATATGCTAGTTACTTTGCAATTAATTACAGCTTTAAGAAGGCCGTGGGAGGGCACCTCTTCCTGTTTGATCTTGTAAATGCTTCATTAAAGGCCCAACAAGGAATAGAATATTTTTGTAGTTTTGCTCACCTGGCAACCCTGTCCTTCTCCCCTTTGAAGAGGCAATGGTGGCAGGTATTTACACTTTGTTTTAGAAAAGAGAACGAAAGACCAAAACCAATGGAGTTCATTTGGTATAGACACGGCACAACACCTCTGTTGCTTTCCCCTGACTACGCAGGCTGCTAAAATAAATTAACACTGAGAGTCTCTAGTATTAATAGGGAAGGATGGGTGACACTTTCCTAATGAAAGAGCTTTTCAGTAGAAAGGCTGCAGATGAAACCAAACTTTTCACAGTATCTGCAAACCTGGGAAATGTTGACTTGTGGTCCAAAACCTGGACAATATTTTGACTGAGATGTCTGAGGTCAAACACTGGCCACGTTCAGTCACCCAAGAAAAGCTTTTAAGCCAAGAAATGGAAATTTGAGGGTTTACCACTGATAAGTATTTAATGAAAGATGCTGAGGTTTTGATTTTTTTAATTAGGCTGTTGGAAAAAATAATCGTTAGAATTCTCTCAGAGAAAGTACCATTTTTAAAGCCTGTTCTGCTGAAGAGATGCAGTTCAATTATACAATAGCTCCTTTGTTTTCTGCATTCTCACCCAGTTTCACAGTGAATTGAGCAACCTCCGCCAAAGAACGTGTTAAATGAATAATTGACACGGCTGTGTTTTCTGCAGCAAGGAGCAGAATCCGACCTATTGTACACAGCGTACCCTCTGAGCGAAGCACCACGATGAAAGACAGCCGTGGCGGATGGGAAGAGGAGCTGCTGGGTGCAGAATTGCCTAGTTTGAAGCAATATCTCCATGGGCTGGCAACACTTACATAGAACGATCTGCTGGCAGGGTGTCCCGGTGTCATCACGTCCTTGACTCCAACTGTGCCGCATCTGTCGAAGAGTGGACCAATTTGGCCAACAGCTTGGGCCCCCTCGCCAAGACAGCCTTCGTCCCATCCTCGCTAGCCCTTGCGCGACCGCCTTCTCCCCCTCCTTCGCCCAAGCGCCGGTGCAGGGAGCGTTTGCACCATACGGTGGGTTTCTGCTCTCCAGCTGGCACTCTTCGCTTGGAGGAGCTCTGCCTTTCCACGAGCATCCTCTCGGGGAGGGGGGAACACCGCAGCTCAGATAAACTTGCTTGGATTATTTTGGACACTGCTGGCAGCTGGAGTGTGTTGGAGGTGCTATGAAGCCTGGTAATGAAGTGAGGGAGGGAAAGAGGAAAGAACAGATGAGGACAGGAAGAAAAGAGTCTATTTACTTGGGGCTGCCTTTGCTGTTTCTGCATCTCTTAGCTTATCTACCGGATGCTGAAAAATTTAGTCTTTGTTATGCTAATATTGCTCTTGTCAGCACAAATGGCATGGCTCTTCCCACCCTTCCCACCGCCCGCTCCTCACTCAAGTGGAAGCACCAAGTCAGCAGAACAGACGGTGCCATCTCTACCCACACAGCCTGTGACTGCAGGGACTTTTTGTCTGGTATTGCAACTTCCCGCTTTCTTCTTCTCCCTTTGAACCGATGTGGGGAAAAATGAAAGGAGGAGTTGAAAGGCAGGTGCACACATGGTGGGGAAGGCTGGGAGGTAGCTTGGGTGCTGCAGCGTTGCACAGTCCCTACGGGCAGCGTTGGCTGATCTCCTGCCCTGATGGTTTGGAAGGGGAGGACACGCACCCCACCCGTCATCCAACAGGGTGCGGGGTCTATTTGGGCTGTCAACTCCACAGGGCTGTATGAGATTGTAGAAGGATGAAATCCCCCCACTTGCGCAGAAATGTTCCACACAAACACAGCAAACCCTCCACAGCAACCCACAGCAGAGCACCTGGCTGGAAATGGATGTGTCCATGCAGGTCTGCCCACCACCCTCCTGCCCCATGACAGTGAGACATTTCTGGCTGCTCCCCCAAAGCCTGGCAGCATTTAGGTGCTGGGGAAGCTAGATGGATCTCATCGGGGGGACATAACTCCATCAGAAGATCAGGGAGAGTTTGCAGACATGGAGGCCTTCACAAAGAGAAGGACAGGGGTTAGGACAGGGCTCAGGGGGTCTATGGGAAGGATGATCTGAGATGCGGTCTGCTTTCAACCTTCATTAGCAGCCTTGTCAATTTGCCCAGCTTCTCCCCTCTACCACGGCGGCACGGGTCCATTCAGAGCTAGGTGCTGACTGCGAGAGATGGCTCTAACACTGTGTTGCATAATTCAGCCCGATAGCAAGCAGACATCATGAACTAGCACAGCAGTCTGGTAATGCAGACGGTGCCCGGACTGACCGAGAGGGCCACGACCACCTCCTTGGCCCGCTGCCCCCTCCCGGTGCTCCTTCCTCGTCAGGGCTGCCTGCACCGGGGAATCCTGCACGCCCAACGCCCGCGTGGCGAGGATAAATGGGAGCCGTCAGTCACCAAGGTTATCAATCTACCAAACCGCATCAAATCTGCCATAAAAGACGTTTAAAAAGAAAACTGACATTTTGTTTTATAGCGCTGCAATTTAACGAAGGGGGAATGAGGGCTGGAGGACCTGTGTTTCCTCGCACGGCTGCTCAGCAGGGCTGTGTGGGACTTGTCCTGATCCCAGCCCCAAGCGACGTCCCCCGGCTTTGGAGACCGGTGTCCACCAGGACTCCAGGGATGAAGGTCATGCTTTGGGCATGAAGGTTATCCCCAGCACGGGCTCAGCAGCAGCTCAAGGCTTTGCAGCAGTGTAAGGCAGACCTGAACCCACTGCTCTGCTGATGAACAGCAACTCTTGGTCTGTCCCACTAACCCAAACCTCTGTCTTGCCCTGGGGCCAGGCGCGTCGCATCCTGCAGTAACTCATTTGGTGAGCAGTAACGTTGGCGGAGGTGATTTTCCCACTGTCTGGCCCCAGCGAGGCAGAGATGCTGACTGAACCTTTTCCACCACTTAGGGCAGTCAAATGTCTTGCTCCCCAGTGGGTTCTTCAGTGTCTAATAAAGGTTGAGCATGCCTGCAGCAGTTCCTCAGCAGCAGTACTAACACAGACGCTCGCTTTCTCCTCCACCTACTTCCATGAATTGTGCAGAACCTGAAAATGTTGGTGACCTGCCGAGGTGCTCAGCACTGTGCCGGAGGGGACTGTAGGTAGGCAAACAGATGCTCCTTAGAAAAATAGGAAGCTCTTCCCTTCTTCCTCTCTTGACTCCATCCTCCTCGCCCTGACCAAGGACAGCCCATGTTCTTGGGCTGACCCTGACGCGTTACACCATTTTTATGGAGGGGGAGTCCCTAAGTGGCATGTTCCCATAAATAATAAGAAGCCATAAAATCTAAGATTTATGGAGTGCCTTTCACTAAGACGCTACTGTGTACTTTATAGCCACTGATGAATGAAGCCATGTGGTGTCCTGCAAAATACAGCAGTCTCTGCCTGTTATGGAGGAAACTGAGGCACAGAGGAAGCAACAGTTCCATGAAGGATGCCCAGCCAGCCAGGAAAGGGGCTGGCAGGAGGACCCACATCCTGCTCCGAGCTCCTGTATTGAGCTGCAACCTCAACTGCCAGCAGCGACATGGGGGATGACACATTTTATGGGCCAAATCTGCACCTGCTTTTCTCTGCCTTGCCACCTGGTGGTATATGGTGCCCCCAAGCAGTCCCCCTCCATGCTGCTGCCCCACCGCAGACATTTACTCCAGGAGATCCTTCCACATCTCATTTTGAGCCTTAGCTTTTATTCCCAGTCTTCAGCTCTTAATTTCTCTCTCCTTTGTCTATTAATTAATTCTACAAAGCACTTTGGGATACGTTTATTATGAATGACACAGTAGCAAATAATCTCTCCAGTTTTATTACTGTGTGACTACAGCAGATCGCCTGCTGATTGATGGCTACTTATCTGAGCAGGAGAGTGACCAGCAGCCAATGTGCATTAACCCCTCACTTACGAGGATGTAGGTCACGTCAAGGAGTCACGGCAGTTTAATGGAAATCTGGGCACCGTCCAAGAGGACCGGAACGGTGTGTTCTCAGCAATTTGTCTCTTTTCAGGACCTGATGTATCCCGGGAATGGGGCTCACAGACTTGTGGCAAAGAGGATCATCGGGCATGCAGGGTGCTGCCTCCTTAACCCGTCAGGCACCGGGTTTCATGCCTCTGGTGCTGGGCACGCCACGTGCACCTTTTGGAAATGAAAAAGCTGAAAACACTGCACGGCTGAACCAAAAGGATTTCTCCTGGCTTGGTGGAGTGGATGCTGTCAGGAGGAGTGAAGGTGACGTTTGCAGAAACCAGATCAAATGTGGGATGAGCAGGAGCAGAAGAACGAGTGTGGGTGAGACAGCTCTCTCTGGGATTAAAATAGCAGAACTGAGAAAGGTGCACACAATTCTGTGGTTCCAGTTTCCTCCCAGTTACCATGCCCTCATCCTCCACAAATGCCCACCGTCCAACGGCACCAAGACTGGCAGCGAAATGCCTTGCCAAAAATTGCCAGCCGTGCAGGGGTTCAGGTGAGGCTCAGAGCTGCAAAGTCCTGCTGGGGCTGAAACCATCTTTGGTGAGCTCAGAAGCAGGAATGTTGGCAGCTGAGAAACTTTAATGCTGAAAACTAAATTTTAGGTAGCTCCAGGGTTAAACAATAATTGAGAGGGGTTTATAGGCTTTAAATTTTTAACTTTGCCATCTAAAATGGAAACCAAGTGCCTCTGTCCTCCAGCAGATCTAATTCATAGTCTCCTGTACCTCAGCTCTCCATCTATTCAATGAATAATACTTCATGGACGTGCAAAGAGGGCAGATGCTAAAGAAGCTGAGGGGCTCGGATGCAAATTTTGCAAGCTCAGTAATTACCTCATGGGGATGAAGAGACCACATTCTTGCCTTGATCAAGAGAGATCAAGATGGGAAGCAAGGAAGGCCCCAAGATTCAAATAAGAAGTTCCATCAGCATGGAAAAAAATGAAGCCAAATGATTGTCATCTTGATGGTAAATCTAATTAGACTTGTTGCTGATAGTTTCCTTTTATTTCTGCCAGCACTTTTTCAGGCAGAAGGACAGATGTCAAGACCAGCCTCTTAAATATCATTACCAAAGCAAGCATGGATATCGGGGAGCAAAAACTGTTTATGTTCTTGCTATTTAATGGCATAAAACAATACTCTTTACAGCAACTATTAGCTGGCTAATGGCATCCCATCGTTCCTCATATCAGTTAAGTGACAGATGGAGCTGACGGCATAATTAAGCCACTAAGAGTCTCATAAATTACAAAACTACCACTGAAGCACCAACCACACCGAAGGAACCATTGCAAATATGATGTATGATGAGTGCGAGCAACAGTCTTCATTAAGTGACTGAAAGAAAACCATTATGGGGTTTGGTCGCGCTGTGAAGAAACCTTAAAGTCAGTCACACTGCATCACTAATGAGACATGTTTTGCTGCCGTTCGGCCACGCTCCCGTTCACAGCCGAGCGAGGGAGGGTGGAACTGGCCTTGTCTCACTGAGGAAAGCAGCACCCGCAGTGCCTGGAATGGCTGCAAATTCAATTTCTTGATACTGGAGGTAAGGGTACTTCAGCAGGAAGAAATCGCACCACTGGAGCGGTACCTACAAATGGGGCTTGAGTGTAGGAGAGGGTGGCAAACCTGAGTCTTTTCTCCATAATCTCCCCATCAAAAGGAGGTGGCATTTCCGTGTGTCTCACTCAGGTTTACTGAATTGCCCAGTGCTAAGGATGGGAGAGTCCAGAAACGCTTTGTGGAAACTGGAGCAGATTTTGCACCTGCCGCTTTTGTTTCTAGAGTTGCAGTAACTAAGGACTCCTTTGTATTGCTAGCTGAACAGATTTTGTGAGAGTGGAGCCATTTTTGACAGCCGTAAAATTTCTAGCTCATTACAAACCTAAGTGAAGTTGTTCTCCTCAACCTTTTCTTTTCACTTGATTCTGATATAACAGCAAAATGAAATACTGAAGAAAATTATCTTGGATAATTCTAACAGAAATTTTTTGCTGTCTCCGAGATGTGAGGAAATTTGAAATAACAACTTTTCATCCCCCTTCCAGAAAAATCAAGTTTTGCTCTCTTGAAATGTAGTGTATTGAGGAGCAGATCCCTGATATGAAAAAGGGATGTGGATCTTTTGTCTTTCTTCCTGGCTTTGCCTCTGCTCTAGATCCCAGTATTCAAGTGAAGGAAACTGGGAGCAAGGGAACAGTGGGATTCCCACTGCTGGATATCCTTGAACTCCCCAAAGCACCATACTAAAGAGCAAAGTTAAGGCCCTGGGGAAGAGGGATGCTCAAACAATGGTGTATTGGATTTTAAAAGTCCACTTAGATAATCTTTTGGATGCCACAGGCCCAGGATATGCGAACGTCTCCCTCTGGTTATACAGAAAATGGACATCTGTCCAACTCCTCAGATGGCTCTACCTACCGCATTGATAGCTTCTGGGAGAAGAAAGCCTTGTAAATGATAAGTTATAAACAGGCTTTTATTTTACAGTCCAACACCATGACCTGCAATGATACAGCAGATCATTTTAGCAGAATATTATCCCTTTGAATTTTAAATTAATTTAATTTACAAGACTAAGGATAGAGGAAGAGAACTACCCATGGAGGTATTATTTCACCAGAAAAAAAAATCACACAGAGAAATCTGTAGCTCAGACAAATAGAAGCACATTAAGGCTGACAGTGAATGATGTGAATTTACCAGGGAATTATATAGAGAGGGTAAGGGAAGTGGCAGAATTTACATTTGGTGCCTGTGTTTATTGCTTACAGCTGAGCATTATAAATAATAAACTGGGTTCTTACTGCCTGTGCTATAAAGTTGTATTTTTCCCCTTCCTCCCCCTCTTCAGATCTTGTGGATTTTGCGACATGCATAAAGTACCTTGGAGAAGGAGCTGAAGGAAATGGTTTGCTGGACGGCAGGAGAAAGGTGGGGGTCAGGGAAAGGAGAGAGTCACAGAACAGGCAGGAGAGGAAGAAAACCCAAATTTTTCCAAAGCAGACGTTGCCATGAGGGTTGTCCTACTGAGTGGTACCCCTCAAGGACCTGGTTTTCAGGAAATGTCTTTGAAAAGCATGTCCCTTCAAAGCTTCCTACATCAGGCCTACAAAATGGCCAGGTTTTCCTAACCATGTGGCCTCAGAGGCTGTGTGCTGGCTAATTGCCATGTGGGACATTCCTGTCCCCTCGCTGCCCTCAAGCCAAGCTTTATAGACCCCAGCACCTCATCTGAAGAGGTGCCGAGCCAGAGGGAAACAAGGGTTGGAAACCCTAGAATCATAGAATCATATGGTTTGGGTTGGAAGGGACCTTCAAAGACCATCTAGTCCAACCCCCCAAAGTTAGTTTTACTAACTAAAAGACTTCTGTGGAGGTATAACTTCACAAAGGACAACCAGTATGCATGAACTCTTTGTTGGTATATACTACCTTTACATGACATAGATTTGCTGATCTCCCTCCAGCAATCTCTCCTGCCTTGGGCTGTGGGCAAGACCAACCACTGCGGCATTTCTGACAGGCGGCAGCGTAGGCAATCCTGACTTGGCTGAAATCACCTCTGCCTTGGGCAGTGCTTTCTGGCATCCCAAAAGCAGCTCGTAAATAAGATCAGTTAATCTGTCATCAAGATAGGAACACCGAGGCTGAGGTGTGGAGGGACAGAGTGGCATGACAACTGCCCAGACACACAACCCAGCTGTTCCACGCACCGGATCAAAGCGTGCCCTGGGGACGCAGCTAGGAGGAGGGCACTTACTAAACACCAGGGTCTCTCACAAGTTGCACTCATACCTGCCAAGCAAAAACTCCCTGATTCACAGCTGCCCAGCAAAAAATACCTTTGTAGATCTGGGCTGGTGGTGACCCTAAAGAACTCCCCAACAGTGGTGCGCAACAGGAGCCTCCTGTTGACTTTTCCAGCCTAAACATCTGCCTTAGGTGCCTCTGTCCATGGGGACTCTGCTTGCAGGCAGCTCACCCCAGCATCAGCCTCCCGGGCCAGGATCCACACAGCAGGCAGGGCAGGAGCTGTGCTCCTCCAGGTGCTCATCTGAGCCCAAACCTTGGCAGAGCCACCCATGCAGCAGGCAGGCGCCTGGCCTTTCCGTGCCTCTGTTTCCCTATGTGTAAAGGGAGCAAAGGGCACCAGCCTCCTCTGTGAGTGAGTTGAGATCTAACCAGGAAAATAGCCATGCAAGATTTCAGGGTCATGAAGCAGCATTGCTGCTGCACTTCATTACCATCCTCTGGTCTCTCTTCTTTTCCAGCCTTGCCCCCTTCCCGGCTCTGCTATAGCCCTAACTCTGCTCTTTCATCTCCTCCCCTCATCCTCATGGCCTCTGCTTTGTGTCTCAGCCCATCGCAGTGCACTGCAACACCAAGCCCTCCGCAGAGCTCCCGCAGCTGCTAATGGCAAGTTATTTTCCCTCTTCCCTGTGGCAAGAAAGCAAAAGGAAATTTGATACCGATTTATTTCCAGTTATTGTTTGCTCCTCCAACAGTGGCTCATTTGGAAAGTTTAATCACTAGGTAGCTCATTCTGCTTTCTCACAGAGCATCTTTTGTGCTGCAAGACATGTTGCGCATTGTGTTCTTTCCCTAACACAGTTTCCATGGAGTGAGCTTTAAAAATAATTTTCCTTGACCGCTTTTCTTCTTGAATGTTTAAAGCACCTTTTCTTTGCGAATCCCCGTTTCTACTCCCTCACAACTCTGCTTTTTGTGATCTACCTTGACTCTGCACAGTCCAGTCTAAAATTCAATGAAATCAGCCAACAGATCTTCTAGTGGCAGCAGGTTTTGGGTCAAACCCCCAGAGAAGCCGGAACCTGAGAGCAGCCCAAACCACAGCACGCAGGCTGAGACCGCTTAGTCCATCAGACTGCTGACTACACTGACCTGCCTACACTAAATTCCTTCCAACCTAGGAGGAGTTAAAAAAAAAAAAAGAAGGCATAACAAGAAACAACTCTGCTTTGAAATGTAATAACTATTGCCACAGAGAGAAACTACTCCGAAACCAGCAAAGAATGCTCTTGCAGGAGTTGCTGCACGGGTGATTCATGCAGGTACAGTAAAGTCTGGCATTATCTGCAAGCATCCCAGAAAGTATGTCCCCCATGTGCAGCAGATCTTGTGATTGCTGGAAGTACCAGGTTCATTGCATGAGTGGTATGTTACATGAGGACACGTTTCTTTTGGGGAAATCCCAGAGAAGGCAGCCCTGCCTTGGGCTCTCACTAACGCTGGTTGGAGTAGGTTTACAGGACTGTCCATCTGTAATCCTTCCGGATTGCAGTGGCTGGACGTGGCACACAGCCTACACATGTGTATGTGTGTGTAATGATCTATTCAGACGCTGTGTACCCAATTATGTCTTCTGTACACTGGCCATACTCCTAAGGTCTTGCAGATCATTTAATTAATTACACTGTACCATTTCATCTACATTCACTTCAGCAGCCCTGACTATGAAAATATCATTCTCTTTTTCACTGAGACATGAACAAAGGTGCTTGTGTGAGAAGTCTTTTAAAAAAGGCTTCCTTTTAATTTATCTTTTTTTTTGCTTCAGCAGTGTTGAGAAGATGCAATGGGGTTCATTTCAGGCAAGAAATAGGAGGAGCTGTGAAGGATGAAGCTGTGCAAAGACCAGGCATGAGAACAAACTGGTACGGCTCAGTAGGGTGTCCTGCCTCCCAGCTGAAGGTTTGGAGATGATGGCTAAAGCAGAGCAGGAGGCTGTGCTGTTGGAACAGCAGACACCAACAGGAGGAGCGTGCGCAACCTTCCTGTCTGGGTAATAACGCTTGGAGTCAAGGGCCTGTGACTCAATCCTTTGGCCCCACCGGAGCTGCATGACATTAGCATGTAGGCTGGGCTAAAAAAAAATCAGGTTTAACTGCATTGGCAATATTCAGTTGAAAAAGCCAAAGCAGAAAGCAATATTCCCCTCCACCCCAAGTCTGAAATACTTTACTGCGAGATTTTTCATAGGGACCACTCTAATTTCGCAGCACACAGGGCTCATTCTCTTTTCACACGGACTCCCATTATATACAACCATACTCGAAAGGGTAAAGCCCTTCCAATTCTCATTTGGGGTTGAACAAAGCATTTCCTTTAGTCCCAAATGAAATCGTTGCTGATCTCCCCATGCACTAAAAATTCAAAACTACAAAAGAAAACTACCCACTCTGGCTTGGTCTGAAATGAATTCATTTCCCGGCTTGTTTGGGAACGGCAGGTGTTAGAGCCAGATTGCAAGGCAGGTAGTAAATGAGCTCATCAAACTTTAGTTAGCAAAAATTCCGCTCTGGACTAAATGAATCCAGCCTTGACTCTTTCTATAGTCAGCCGAGAGCAGGGGCAACCCTGAGAACAGCTCTGTGCCGGGAGCCTTGGCTGCTAGCTGGAAGACTTGAACCTGGGATTTCTTCTTGCACCAGAGATCCCCAACGGCAGGAGATACACCCCTTCCAAGGTTTTTGGAGGAGGGGACAGAGCCCAATACACAGGAATGACAAAACCCCCTAATAAGGCATGCGTGCGCCAGAGCTCAAATCCTGGGCTCATTAATGAGAAACACAAGTGGCACCTCTTAACTGCTGCGTGTCCTAAATGGCTCCACTCCTCTAATAAAGCACCTCCAGCTTTCTGCAAGAAGAGGGGAGGAATAAGCAAAAGGTACAGTTCACAGATACGCCTGACTGACCTTGGTAAGTCAACATGAACTCAGCTTGTCTGTCTAATGAGTCAAGTACATAATTACACTGTCTCGGGGAGAGGCTAATAAGTCCCAGGTATGTGAAGTGTCACCAGCCAGTGGAGGGCCTCTGTCGCAGGAGGGGAGAGGTTGCACTTGCGTTGGAGGCTGAGGGATGCAAGCAGGAGGGAAAGAGGAGGAAGAGATAGGAGGTAGAAGGTTGAATTTTGGCTGCCTCTGCCTCAGGAACTGCTCTGTGCCATGGATCCATTTCCTTCATGCCCAGGGACTGTCATTTAAGGACAGATCCACCTCTCCACCCAAAATCCATGCATCTGGGCTCCCTCTGCAGCTAAAGCAGAGACAGCTGCTTGCAGTGGACATTTGCTGTAGATGGAGGGGGTGACAAAACCTCCGGAGAAGGTGCTTCTGCCTCTCCACTGTCTGTAGAGGAAGCCCAGGGGGCTACCTTTGATTTGAGATTTGGATGGTTAAAGAAAAAGCACATCCAGCTAAGCCTTTCCATACAGCAGCCTCGAGTGGGAAAATCTCTTTTAAGAACAGGTCTCTGCATCCCACAGCCCCTGCTCTCCCCTTCTCCCCACCGTATTGTGTGGCACTGGGATAAACACACAGAAATCCTGCTGCAGGGAAAGGCTAAATAACCGAAATGCAGACTGAAGCAGTAAGAAGGTTTTGCTGTGCCATGGGACATCTCTAAACAATCCTGTCCTACTTGGGGTTACTTTCCTCCCACCGCAGCCAGACACAAGCCCTGGATTTGGGAAGCTCAGGCTCTACCCTTCTAAGCAGGAGCTGCCATCCCATCACGCGCGTGCAGAGAAATGCCTCTGTGGCTGCGCTGCTGTGAGCACGGTGATGCTGCAAACCCTGCGACCTCTGCGTATTACCACGATACCGCTGGCAATATCTGCCGCTTGCGTCTTTGTTCTTCCTGATGAAAGGACTCTTGAATTTCCGCATGATGCAATTTATTTGCCTTTTTCACAAATACACACCCCTTTCCTCCTCCCTCACTCTCTCCTTCCCTGAGATAATATTGACACCAATATCCATAAAGGAGAATATTAAAATAACCTTTTCCATTACATCCTAATTTAACTACTTCCCTGCGTTGCACGACACACCTGGCTGTCTTTGTCTGTTTGTAATGTGCTCCTTCATTCCTTTCTTGAGAGTCCCTCTATTCTATCAAATTCCTCCTCCTTGCACACTAAGCTGTAGATTACTTTTTCATAAGATGCAATTTCACCCAGATCTCATTACTTACTCTCTTAATGTATTTTCTGTATTTGTTTCATCTACAATTTCTCTTGTGCTCTGTTCTGCTGATGAAATAGTCAGTTGAGGTGCTGTGGAAAGCAACTTGCTGGAGTGCATTAACTAAAACTCTTCTTATTCTTGATTCGATATGCATTCTCTGTGCCTTCGGCCTGCCAGGCAGAATGAGACCCGGTGTGTGTATGGTGCAGAAAGGACCCTAGAATGTAGCCCTCTTGATTTATTAACGTCTATCTGATAGCAGCATTTAAGCTGGCCAGGAACCAGGGGCAACAGGAGGGTGGGGAAAGAAACTCAACGAGAATGCTGGGTTTTCAAGCCAACCTCAAGATGCTTAAGTTTCACGAGGAGGTGGAGTTCACTGTGGACACCCTCTCTCAGGACATACTACACTCTCCCCCCACCCTCAGTAGCCAGGAGTGGCACAGAAATGGCAATTGCAATGCATCATTGGAGACGGGAGTCTACTTGGGAGCCCCTGGCCCAAAGAGGACATGAAGAATCTATTGCCTCCAAATTACGGGTCTTGCCCAGCATCATGTCAGTCCACCTAGACAGAAATTGTTCCGTGTTGCTGGAATTACAGCAGTTGTGGACTGGACATCTTCCACTTTTCAGGTGTTCTGGGAGAAAAGTGAAAGCAACTTTTCTGGGGAGAGATGACAACGTTCAGGAAATTAGCTGTTTTCTAGAAAAAAGTCACCAAAAGTTTTAGATGAACCATCCTCGTCAATTAGGAACTGCAGAGGAGCACCATCTGCATTGGCCAGAGTTAGAGCTATGGACCACATCTGCCATCCCACACTCATACTGACATAAACCTCTCCCCAGGCAGCCCCACCGGGGTGAGCAGAAGTGACCAAGAGAGTAAAAAGGTAGAAGAAAAGTGGCATCTGCGACACCGGGGAAACAGATAAGATGAGGAGGTCCTTTTGAAGTCAAAGTGGGAGCCAGTGGCAGGGCAAGGGAACATACTCATCTTTGCTACATGTGTGAATCCCTCAAACATCATCCTGATGGACTCGGATTATTCAAACCTTCCTGGGCTTGTGTGGGAGTCGCTGATAAGCTCCTGTTCCCACAGCATGTTTAAGCCCAGCGCTGGTTTGCCCCCTTCCCTTCATATTCACTGCGGGACCCCCAGCTGCAGGCAGACAGCAGCATTGCTGGTGACGGGGACAGGACGCGGCGCCTCTGTGTTGAGATATCTAGCTGTCAGGGGAACATAACAGCACAGCCTGTTCTCAGAAAAGAGGTATTTTCCTTAAGAGGCTTAAAGTGCAAGTTTGGGGTCTGGCCTGAACTCAAGCCAAAAAAAAAAAAAAAGAAAACCCTGTAATTACAGGCAATATTTTTACTCCGCAGAAGATTAACAGGTCAGGAGAAGAATTTAAGTCTCATTCTTTCCTGAATTCCAATTTAATAGCAAATAATCCTGCCCCTGAATGCAAAGAAAATATATTACCCTGGAGAATTCTGGTGAAGTTCAAAGGAGGTCAGACAACAAAAAGGTCAAAAATTAAACAGATGGCATTCTCTGATGGTGTATACAAAACAAAAAGTGATCGGCCTTCCTTTACCATACCTACGCGACTCCCCTACCACCACATACCACACATATACCCCTTCTTGTTTGTTCTGCGGCTAAAATAAGAGTCTGAAGTCGCTAACACTCCCTATCCTTCAGTGATGTTCAGGCAAGCGCACCATTTTTAATGTGTCTGGAGGGAGGAATTTATTAAAGAGGCACTGCATTAAAAATATGCAAATGTTCCCAGTAACTACACAGGCCCATGAGGAAGCCAGATGAAATGTCATCCCTCCCTTCTCCCTTCCCCATTTTTATGCACTGAGATGGTTTATGGTTCCTCCTGTTTTATACTGTAACTGGGAGCATGGCAGATATTTAATCTGTTTGGAAATAATTGCAGCAATAATGATTATTTTATTGGGTTTAACTACATTCGAAAAAAAGGAGATGCTGCAGCAATGACACACCAAGAAAGGGAGAAGGAGAAAAGATGCTCTGAGTGTGTGTGCAAGGTTTTATACCCTCCTATTTGCACACACGCGGGCAGGCATGGGGGGATACCTGTGTGATGCATGTGGATGGGAGGGAGCACGTGAAAGCATGTCTGGTTGAGCGTGTAACGGACTTACACGGAGCTTGTGCCCAAACACTCCGATAGGAGACGAGCTGCCTGTGACCTCCAAACAGGACCACATCTCTAAAATTAATTGCTCATCCATCCTGGGTTTTTACAAAGTTCTCCCTTTCGGAGTGCAGCAGGACGGGGGGGGGCACGGGGAGAGGAAACACCATTAATTTTCTGTTCCTCTAGATTTCCTCTTTGAAGCTGCTGTGTTACACAGCCTCAAGGCAGCTAAAAGCCACAGTGAGATGGACTCTGTGGTCTTAATCCCAGAGAAAACGCGTCTCTCAAGTTCTTTTTATATCTTCCCAACCTTCCCAAATCCCTGCCTAATACCAAGCTTCAGAGAGCTTTCTTTTTCACTTTTCCCCTGATTTCCCCATGCTCCCCGTTACTCCCCTCCCTTTCGGCTGCTGCAGCGGAGCTGGGCTGTCAGAGAAGCGAATGCCAGTGCAGCCATGCAGCCCTGCGAGGACTCGGCGATGACAGCTTGAAGGAAGGGCAGCTATTTCGACACACTGCATCACAGCAGCATGTTTGTATCCAGCGGTGTTTGATGGTACCGGTTCCAGATTAGGATTGGGGGTTGCTCATGCTGTACTGAAAGGAAAGGTTTTTGCCAGGGTCATACAAAGAAACTGTAGCAGGACTCAAAGTCAGGCCACCTCCAATCACACCTCCTGAGACCTCCTGGAAGGCAGTGAGTTGTTCTTCTTCATCTCCTTGCTTCCAGTGTATTTTCTAAGGTGTATAAGGAGTAGCACATCTTAATTACAGGAGCATTTAGAGACATCCTGCACCCTTTACTGCCCTCTTCCCTCTCCAGGAGCACAGCTCAGCCAGGGAGCACTGGGATTAGGCCAAGCAGGGACTGAAACTGAGATGCCTTCTGGAATCTCCTCCTGCATAAAAACCAGCTATTCTGAAATGCAGCCTCCTTCCTCTTCCCATCAGTGGGAGTCCTTGCCGTGGCATGCTGACACTGGCTATCAGGGGGAGCATGGGCAGGAGGATTAGGCTCCCATGGGGATGGTGGAAGCAGAAGATGACACCAGTATCTGCAGCTGGTCTGCTCTGGGGATCCTGAGCTTTGTGTACAGCACGACTCTTGGAAGAGGAGGTGAAGCTTTCCATCATGCAGCCCAGCTGCTAACACCACCCAGGACCTCAAGGCTTTCAGCAGGAGCAGGGGGATGAAGGGGACACCTGACTCTTGGTGTGACCCCTCATGAACAAGGTTCCCCTGGCTTTGGAAACTGCCTTTTCTCGACAGAGCAGCTCTAGTTCCCCTTCCAGAAAAAAACTTTCCATTTTCAACAGCTCTCATCCAGCTGTTGGTCATGAAAGTGTCCTAACCACCAGGTTCTGCCTCTCCCTGAGGCTTAACGGATAGCTGCAATGTGTGAAACCCCAATCACTTCTACAGCATCTATTTATCTCTCACAGGCTGCATTATTAAACCTCCATAAATACGTTTTCTGTCAGAAACTGGTGCTTAATTATTATATAATAACTGTCTTAATAAATAGAAATGCCTTATCTGAGGCACTTCATTTAACAGATGAGACATCATATTCCCTCCCATAAATCCTGGAGCAGATCGAAATGTCAGAGGGTTTTAAAGCTGCGATGGGAGGTGAGGCTAACATCCTTCTTCACAGGGAAAGGGAACATCTCCACAAGGTCTTCTCAGACCAGCACAGCACCCACATGTTTGAGTTTACGACAGTGTTTGGAGCCCATCAAGTCAGAAGAATTTGCCCAATTAGAATTCACACGGTATAGATGTAAACTGTATAATTATCAACATGGTGCAAAGAAAATTTTGGGAAGAAAAATGACAAGATCATTCTATCCCAACAGTCCCTTCTAGAGAGGAGAATCCCTCCCCATCCCCAAATCCAGATCACAGGGTCTACGAATAAGACGCCAGAGGTTTTCCGTGACCACTGCAAACACTGCAACACTTGCCTGGGCTTCACCAACACGCATTAACCAGTTTGTTGCTTGATGTCATCTCCTTTCATCTCAGTTAACTTCCCTTCTTTTCTCTCCCTCCTGACTACTCAATTAAAAGTGTGACCAAAAGTTAATTACTCTAATCCAATTTAGCTACAATTCCTGTGGGGGAATAGAGACAAGAGTGTGGGTGAGGGGCTGGAGAAGGGAGCAAAGGCAGAAAAACTGCGGTGGACTCTCCTGAAGAATCAGCAGGTCTTGTGAGCTTAGCTCTGCTCACAAGAAGACGCCCAGCACAGCTTGGTCATGCCTGGTGCACAGAGCCTGGAAGCAGGACTCGGCTGGCAGGGAAAAGTGTGATCCTAAACAGTGCTCCCATGGGAGGAGCCGTAAGAGCTACCTAAGAACAAGGGATGAAGAGCAGGACAATGATGATGGATGGTTGGATGGACAGATAGATACCAGACAGACATCTATGCACAGGGGCTGACGGGCTGCTGTGCATGGGGATGGGTGGACAGAGGAACAGAGAAATTGGGAGTAAGAGGTGAAGCGCAAGTCTGACTTCCCTGGAGAGCTGTCCAAATGGATTCTGCTAATTAACTTCCTTCTCACAACATCCTGGCAGGGTTACAGACTAATTAGAAACCCCTCTCCTATAGCTGGGAAGCTATCCTGATTTGGGCACTCACGGCCGCAGCCCTCAGATTGGGGACATATGGCAGCTGAACGTGCCAGACGAAGCAGCATGGCTTGTCAGAAAATGTCGGCAGCTGGGAATGAGCAGTCCAGCTCAGTCGCAAGCCCTCTCCAGTCTGCTTCCCTCGCCGCCTGCAAACAAAAGGGCCTTGAGTGCAAAGCAGAGGCACTTCTTGGCAGCAGAGCTGGGCCAGCTTAAGTCAGAGGTGGAAATCAGGACACCAAGCTCCCAGCTCTGTTAAAGTTACTCTCCACTCCCTTTCAGTCTTGAAAACAAATACAAAAACGTGTCATCAGCAAACTTACCTACCTCTTTAGTCAGCCCCAGCCACAGCCATTAGTAAATAGAGTGAGCAATATTCCCATCTAACACTGACCTGCAAGAACCCCTTGACAATCACAATTTCCCCTGCTGAGAATTGCACATTTCTTCCTATTCTCTCCAACAGCATTAATCTATCACAGGGATTTTAACTTGCACCCCCTGGTCACCATCATGCCTTGATAGCTCTCTGTCAGGGTCTTTATCAAAAAAGGCTTTTGAAATTCAAAAGGAGGAGTGTGTGTATATATACTCTCTCATTCCCTTTTATCCACTGGTCTCTTAACTCATCCAAAGGATTTAAGCGGGTCGGAGAAACACAATTTCTTCAGCAGAAACCATGCTGTCTGCCCCTTATCCTATAGAAAAGCCTAAATATAGACTCTGAAAGTCCCCGCAGCTGGGAATGTGAATGCAGCCATCCTGCTTTGAAGCTGTCTGAGACTCGTGCAGTTCCCAGATGAAGGGCTAGCTGGCTCTGTCAAAGGAAGAGACAAGTCTTTCAAAGATGCTTGGAGATACCAGGAAAGATATCAGTGGCCCACAGATTCTCCTCTTCCTCCTACTTAGATTTTCTTTAGCCTCTTCAGCTTCTTGCCTCTGTCAGCTTGTGCTGAGGAGGAGCGAGGCAGTTCTGCAGACTACACCCACCTGGGAAAGAAATAGGGAAAGGGCCTGATGTCAAATGGGAAACAACTAAAGCCCAAGAGCATGAGGCTGTGCTGTGACCTGGAGGTCCCAAGACGGGATTTTTGCACAGTTGAGGCCATGTTTCAACCTGCAGAGAGAACAAAGTACGAACCCAGTGCTTACCAGTGCTGCTCCACGGGATGCTTTGGGGAGCATCAGCCACCATCTCTAGACTGACCGATGGCTGTGCATCACCCACTTGTCTTGCGGCTCCCTGGCACCCCTCCTGAAGAAGTCTAGATGTTTTGCTAATTCGGTTGTCCATAGACTGACTGTGCTCCCTCCCAAGGATCGCTGAGAGCCCGCTGCCGTACAGCAGGCTCGCCTGAGCAGTCCAGTGGGTAAGCACGTGGGCTCCTTTCTTGCTACCAACTTACCGTTCCAGCCTCCCTGCACTTCGCTTTCACCTCTGATAAAGGCAGGTTATCAGGACCTGCCTTGCCGCCAGGGAATAGCTAAGAACGATAGTTATTGTTGGATCCTCCAACCAGTTAGTGACACATTTGCCAGAACTGCGTACCTGGATTAAACCTCCTTCTCCACTCAGAGCTCAGATGGCTCCAGGATCTGCTATCCATTTTCTTAATGCAACTGCCTGACAGTTAAATCCATGCCTGTGTCTATTAGGGAAATGCATGTGTTATGAGCACCATGAATTCAGGCAGCCCTGTTAAACCTATTTGATGTATTCACTTCAACCCCAACCCCCCCTTCCCCCCAAAGTTACCTATTGGCCAGGCACTAGAGCTGTCAGGTCGTGAAGGATAACAACATTATGGGACTAACAGAGAGCAAAACATCAGGGAAAGCAGGCTCGCTTCACGCTGCCTGCATTAGGCACAGGGCAGCTCTGGGAAAACAGCACTTCTGCATCAAGTGCGGGGGAAGCTTTTGAGACATCAGGCTCCACACACTGATCTGGAAGCACTTTGGAGACGTTCGCTAATGGAGATTATTGACCTGAGGGGAAATGGGAAGGCAAGGAAGGTAACAGCTTACATCCGCAGCTGATTTTAAGGCACTGGAGGGAGTCCCACGTTGGCTCTGACTGAGCCAGACCCAAAGCGGAGTCGCTGCGTTGGCAGAGCTGAGGAGCCTGCCCACAGCACAGGGGGCCTCAGCCCACGACTGGAGACATCGTCTGCACTACGGACCTGCCCCGGGGAATTTCAGGTCTTTCAGCTCAGTCTCTGGGTCCCGGTTCCACACTTGATCTCAGGCTGCAGACGGACCTTGGCAGGGCTCCAGCATGTGCCTGGAGCAGGCCAGTCTCAGCTTTGAACTGCTCTCCAGAAAAACCTCTCGCACTTTCTGCTGGCTGTAAGAAGACAGACTTCAGCTGTTTGCCATTTATTGTTGGAAGAGCAAGGTGAGATGGTGTGAAGAGCCCTTTCCAGAGCACCCGTGCATGTCCAGATAAGTGGGTGGAGGAGATGGGGAGGTCTATACAGAGGGGAATGTCCTTGACTGGAGAGCATCCAGATAATGCCTACATGAGCATGGACTTCTAGGAATCGTCTACAGACTCTCTGGGCTCTGCTGACAACTGCTTCTCCTGTTTTAGGGCTTAAATGAATGTTCCAGATCTTCACCAAATAGTATCACGGTTAAGAGATGGGTGAAATTCCCTTGGGCCCTGGCTGGAATGGGCCAAGATGTAGCAATTTCCACACAAGTCACGCAGCCTTGTCTTGAGCGCGTGGGCTTCCCTCCCACTCCAAGCTGCTACCAGGGCTGGGATTTTTGTTGTTTCTTTTTTTTTTCTCCTTCTTCTTTTAACCTTTCTTTGAGCTCTCGCTTGCTTCCTCAGCACCTAGTGTAATTGCTTGCAGTCTCTGAGGATCCTGGTGAGGATTTATGTAACACACCAGGCAGCAGTTTGAAAGGCTGCTTTTGGATATAAGAACTTAATGCTACACCAGCCTTGGGGAAAATGAGCTGAAATCCTTGGGAGGGCTGCGCAGTGTTTGCTGCACGCTGCTTAAGCAAAAGGCTCTGGGGCAGCGCAGGCACCTCCAAGCCTCCCCGCTCTTTGCACGGCGAGAAGGGGAGGAAAGAAGAGGTGTCTTCAGGCAAGTGGCTCGCTCCTTCTATGTCTCATTATGCTGTGGCTTTATCTAGAGGGGGAGTCAGAGGCAGCCAGCAAACGTTCAGCATCGCTAAGCAGTTTGGAGGGGGGAGTGGAGACAGAGGGAACGTGGTTATTTTTCCAGCAGACAGTGTGGTTTTGCTGGGGTTTCTTTCTCTCCTCTGCATTTCAGGTTGTATCAGGGCCAAACAGTCTCTTGGAGTACCTCTGTTGCTTTCAAGATTGCCACCTGAGGAGGGCATCAGGACTTTGGTGCTCTTGGTTATTTAGGGGAGGGATTTGGGCAGGGATGGCAGAGGGGGTACTTTCAGGGGGAAAGGGAGAAAAACAATGTTCTTGTAATGCTCTTGAGCACGATAGCCCTGCAGCAGCACTCGAGTGCTCTGGTTTGAGGGATGCATTCCCCTGGTTTGACAGCACAGGCTGTGCCTGGCAGGCGATGAAAGCACAGCTCTGTGCACCAGACACCCAGAAGAAACCACCCCCAGCCAGCCCACTTAGACCTGCCATGCACCTGCTCTTTCCGTGCCTCTTCCACTGCCTGCCTACGTGAGAGTCTCCAACAGAGACGGGTTCTGGCACCTGAAAGTACAACGCATTTTCAGGAGGGCTGCAATTTTTCACTTCAACTTTCCTTAAACTACAGGTTATAGTTTTTTCCCCTTCAAAATCATATTTGCCTTAATTTATTTTCCAATCAGGTTGCTGATGGAAATAACACTGGAGCACTCAAACTGTTTCAGTGCATGAGTCTGTCCATCTGTCAGTCTGTCTGCCCTCCCTCCCTCAAAGCTTTTCAGCTGATTACAAGTGCATTCAACACAGAATTAGGGACCTTAAAACTCAGAGGTGCCAATGAGCAAGGTGAAGAGACGCAGCTGAGCAGAGGAGAGCCATCCCCTGCGTGCCTTCTCTGATCGAGTCATTAGTGAACTGGCATGGGATAGAGACGCAGGAAACTGGATACATCCTTCAAGGGAATAATTTCTTCACTTAAAACTTGATGGGTTTCTAAGCTTTTTTCACAATGAAAAGGAAGAGAAAAGCCTTTAAAAAGTTATGCAACCTGCAAACTAAACAAAGCCTTGCACTCCTGGACAAACAGCCCACCTCTGGTCAGCTGGGGAAGCCCTCACCATCCACGTACTGTTGGTACCCACAGGGTCTGGCTGCAGGTGGGAGCTGCCTGCCTTTAGCAAGAGGGCTTGGACTACTCCCAGCTAACCAATGTGGAGCCATAAAGCTGTGCTGGCAGTGGTAAATAAACCCAGGCTCTCCTTGTTTTAATATTACAACTAGCAGAAGATCTGCCACCCTTCGGCTTGCCTCCCTGGCTCTGCCTTCGTGGTCCCACAAGGAAGACGAGCTGCCCCTCGGCTTTACAGTGCTGCTTCCCACATCCTTACATTTACATGAGTGTTACAGCAACACCAAACCCTCCTAAGCCATCCTGCTCCTGCTCCCCACAAGCACTGTCACACCTTGCTATTGCGATACCTCCGGGCCTCGCTTTTCTTCTTCTGAGCCACAGCGTAGCCTTTAAACTCCCACCTCCCCGCCAGCAGCACCAAAAGCCACAGCTGGCCTGGGAATTACCAGTGCTAATTTATCATTTGCAGTATCAAATCAGCACGCTGCCACTTTCCTTTCTTGTCCTTTTTGTATCTACAAAGAAATGGGGCGGGGAACGACTAACAACAACAACAACCACCAAAAAACCCTGAGTAAATTAACATTACAGCTGAGGTTTTACACGCACAAAAGTCAGGAAGTTCAAAGTTATGGTTCCCGCTCCAGCTGTAATTCTGGCACACTGCACATATATATTAAGACATTAAAGTTAGCCCCATAAACAGTAATACAAAATACTACACGCACACAAGGGGGCCAATCTACGATGGCCAGGGGAGCCATAATTCTAGCTACCCTGACTCCTGTGCGTGCGTTTCTCCCTCAAAAAAGGAATAAGTCAGCTCTCATTCACTTGTAATTCAAAGCTCAGGATGCTGATAGGGAAGAGAAAAGAGAGATTGTTCTGTCTGCTTCTTCTTCCTCCTCTTTTTTCTTTCTTTTTTTTATTGCACAGGCTGTTGTCTAGCTGCTTGCGATCAATGCTCTCCCTCTGTCTGACTTTGATATATCGGGAGAGATCTCAGATTTCTATTCCCGTCCTCTCTCGCTTTGTAACCGATCCAGCTCCCCAGCAAGGCACACGCATGCAATAGATAAGGGATAGCCTTTGATTGAATTTACTTAATTTATACGGACGATGGGACACAAGAGGAATATTAAAATACAAATTAGCAGCTTCATATTTCACATGCATTGAAATCTCCCCAGCAGATAATGAGCTGCTGGAAACTTATCTGCCAAAGGTCTCTCCCCAGCCACACCTATTCCCTTTCCCCCAAGATCCTCAAGTAAACGCTAGGCAAGTTGGTAACTCGAGAGTTACAGTTTAAGTCCTTAAAGGGACAATAACTCAGGCCAACATTTTTAAACAACTCTGCCACTGTGGGGGAGCTGTGCTGAGAAGGCACAAAAGGTTTTTCAGCCCTTGTGACCACCTTCATGCCCTGCAGAGCAGGATGGAGAGGTGCCTCTATCTCCATTTCCATGGGAAACGGGCAGACTCATAGCATCATGCAGGATCCCTGCTGCCCTGGCTTGGGAGCTGAGCCACAAGAAGAGGCTCTTTTCGTGAGCTGCGTGAGACTCTGGCCACCGCAGGGCACAGCAGCAAAACCTCCCTGGGCATCAGCAAGGGCCCCAGGTATGTTCCTGCTGCCAGCTTTAACGTCAGGGTAGAGGATCCCACTTGCAAGTTCAGGGACGTGGATTCTGCCCGGATGACCCCACTGGGGCACTGTATTACCTGTTTACGATGCAGCCTGCCATTGCACAGCATCTGCGGTAGCTGGGCCGCCTTTCAGCAATTTGGCAATACAAATGTGACACGTCCCTTCTCATTCTCACAGGGCCACTTTGGTAGAGGCACGTTTTCGGCTAGCTGTTAAGAACCTAACCCCATGCCTGAAGATGGTGTCTCTCCTTCCAGCTGGCCCAGACTCCCGTCCCACATATCTGAGCGGTGATGAAGTGCCATTATCCATAGGAGCATCCTCTAGCAGGCCCAAGCAACCCCATGGCACTCCTCTTACTGGATTAGATAAGATCCCCAGTTTGGGTGGAGTATCTCATTCTGCCGCACATGCTCAGATAACAGGCTAGCTAAATCAGAGGTTTCTGTAGTACTGTGGTCATCCTTGGAAGTTGCAGATGAAGGGGTGGAGAAGTAGCAGAGCAAAAGGACCAGTCAGGGTACACTGCATGAGGGATGGGAAGGGGCTCCACGTACATGTTTTCCTCCTGGTTTCCCCATGGAGCATGGGTAGAGATGCATGGGTACGAACAGAGGAACCCTGAAGAAGCTGCTGCAATGTTAAATTGTTCTTCCAATGGAGATCGTTAGCTGGATTTGAACAAGAAATCGCCAATAGACCTGACTTTGAAGTGGTCAGTAGGAAATGCCTACAGGTAAATTAAACCAACAAATAAAGTCAACCTGGAGGTCAAACTGACACGGTATGCTTAAACTAAATTAAAAAGGACCCTGTTGCTTCTCAGTTCAGGGTCTTTAACTCTGGTAGTAGCCAAAGTCAAACAGAAGTGAAGAAATATTCTCTGATGGGATTCTCAGGAAGGCAGGCATATTTTGAAGTTAGGCCAATGAGTACTTGAATTCTGTACGCCGGGCCAGAGCAGCCATTCCTCGTGAAAAGGCTCCTGAGATGATTATCTTCACTCAGCTGAAGGCATCAGTAACTTGAGAACCTGATCTGCTTCACAACAGATTAGATACAGTTTGAGCCTTGCTAGGGGTGGTGATGTGAAAGGTGGATGATATTCCCCATAAGCGACAGATGCCTGAGAGCAGGGAATATCCCTCACTCTCCAGCTCCTCACCACGCCAGGCCCTACTGCCAGAACAGTGAAAAGGCGTAGGAGTGGGGACACATTCACGTATCGATGGGTATTTGTGGGCGAGGGGGGCTGCTCTGCACATTCCCTTCATACACACTCTGGTAAAGCTGGCTCAAACATGTGGAGCAGCACAGAGGTCAGATGGACCGACAGGGAAGAGATACAGACGTCAGCAATGCTGGCTTACCCTGTTCTCTCTGCCAGCCCGGAGAGGTCCCTCCCAGCACACAAATGGGTCAGACCCTTTCCTTGATGAAAAGAACTAAGGGACAGTTTTGCAAGAGTATTCTGCTTTCCTCGATTTCCCACTGGAGAGCTGAAAAGCTAGGACATGGTGGAGAAAAACATTTCCCTCGCCTTCCAGGCAGGCACTTACCTACCTCCCACTGCCATCAAGTACATTTTGGATGTTTCAATGGAGACTCCATGTAGTTTCAGAGAGCACTGACAACTATAATAATGCTTTGTAGCAGAAGGATTCAGCTTTACCCAAGCCTGCTTGGCACAAGTGGGGAACAAATAACAAATGACTTTCGACCAACCTCCCAACTTTCATGAGTACACCCCTTTCCCAGTGTCACAAACCAGCTGGATAACCAGGATGCTCTTTCTCCATTAAAGAGCAGTCTGATCCTCTGACTTTTCTTCCCATTAGAAAGTAAAATGACCCAGGGAGTGACAAAATTATACTGTCAAAAACAAGACAGTCACTTTGAAAATCAATAATACCCCAAGGTGTTATTGTGAGTTAACAGCTCTCTTAGGCCCGAAGCACAGAGCTCGTATTAACGCTGTTCTTGCCGCCTTTCCCGCCAACATCCCTGCTGCTGCCATTACTCGAGAAAATCTCTGACATGGAATTCTACTTAAAGCAGTGCAAAGGATGTATTTTTCAGTTCGGTGACCAAACCAAAAATAATCAAGAGAGACGAGAAAAAGAGAGAAAAGAAATGTGCTACAGGCCACCCTACATGCTTTATGTAGGGCAAACCCAAAATATTATCTTTTTCCTTTGGGGTGATTTAACAGTTACTGACTCCTACTCCTTTATTTTTATTTGTTTGTTAAAAGCAGCATTGGGGGAAAGGTGTTATTTCAGAATGAAACATCGGATTTGTGTAACACTGACACAAGCTGTTCAGCTCTCCGCTTCACTTCCCCATCCCTTTCTGCTCCTCAGCCAAAACTATTGCACTTGCTGAACTGAACCCAAACTGGGTCAGTCCATCCCACAGCTATGAAAATGCACTTTCCAGTGAATTTAAAAATAAAACCCAAAAGTGATCAACTCCCAGCGTATGCGTCGTTTAAAGAGAGATGAAACATCTGGGAAGACTGGTGAACCTCCAGAGGTTTTGAGGTCCCCTCCAGATGTGTCCCTGTATTTCCCAGCAGTTATGGAAATGCATGACCCTCAGAGGGTAGGTTTGTGCATGAAACAGGTACGAGCTGCCTTGAATACCCCTTGCATTTCCAGGCTGCTCAGTGGGGAGCTCAAAACCCAATACATATAGCTGGTGCCATTATGCCAGGGGACTGCAGGTGATTCAGGAGGTGATGTTTGGCACTGAGAACCTATTAATGCTCACTCCTGGGAATGGGCATTTAGCTGCTGGGGAAAGCAACGGTGTTTCTTTTCATGAGCGCTGAACATGGATAGACAGGGCAGAACTGGCGCGGGGCTCCTGGGTGCCTTTTTTTCATGTGTGACATGAAAACAAGGTCCCAAGCAGCTGTTGTCAGTAAAGCTCCTGCTGCATTTTTACAGGAGTCAAAGTATTAGATCTGCCATCCTGTCCAAATTCTGGGTTGGGGTAATTAGCTGCTGCCTAAATCCTGCTTCAGTGCCTTACCTATCATTTACATACTACTCCTGCCATCTCCTAAGGAGGAGAGCAGGGGAGGCTGAGTACATGTAATGAGTTGCCCATACCATCCATCATCTAGCTACACAGGCATTCCTGCCAGGGAAAACACAGTGGGAAAATGGCCAAGATACAAGACGGTGAAAGTGCAGAGGATGATATGTCCTTGATCACAGCGGTCAGTAGGGCAGGCAAGCCTTTGAAATACCATTCCCTGCCCTTACCCACACCCTGGCCTGGCCTCACTATGTGAGACACCCAGTGATGAGAGATGAGGAGCCACATTGCCCCAAAGTTTCTGCACTATCTGCACTGCTGCAAGGATCTATGAATACCACAGCGATCAGGGGCTCCCACACTGCAGGAAGGTCCAGGTGAAATTACATATTAGTCTCATTTCCATCCCTGCCTTGAAAAAAAATTGTCCAAAAGGGCCTTTTCTCCTCCTTCTGTGACCAAGGCAACAATCGGAGAACATCTCCTGCCTTGGACTCCTTATTAGTTTAATTAGATGATTTTCTGCATGATTTATCCTGAACGCTGCAATTGCGCAATCAAATCACAGATCAGTTGACAACTTCATTTAAAAAATTAGTGTTTAGCAGCTTTGCGGGCTCTAAAAGCTCTGAGGACATCTGTCAGCAGTGACCCCTTCTGATAATGACAAACAGTCCCAGCCTGTGTCCCCACCTCCTGTCCTGCCTGCAAGCTGGCATGCTGAAGAATCCCTTGAGAAAAAAAAAAAAACAAGCCTCAGGGCATTCCCAGTTTGCATCTGCCTGTGCTGCCTGCTGCTTGGCCTTCCTTCTCACATGTCAGTCCACAAACGTTAGCGAGTGTTACAGGCCTGTCAGAAAGAGAATAGATCCTACTGCTCTGAGGGGGCTTGGCATTTCAGATGCACTTGCATCAGGCCCTGTGCTGTTGCTAAATTATGTGGGAGTCGATGCCCGATGCAAAGCTTCCACCCATGCTATCCAGCATCAGCCAAGTCTGGAGCCCCTGCGCTCCCCTTTTGAGCTCTGCTCATCCTGGGGCATGTGGGTGGTGATGGAGGGATGGATGCTGCTTCTGGCTTGAGCGGCAAGCTGAAGAACCCAAAGCCGAGCACAGAAGCTGTCAGCGGTGGATTTCCCAATTCACAGGCCTCCTGCAGGAAGGTGTTGATCCTGCAGGCTGGGTTTGGATCAGCTCAGCACGGCAAGCCTTGAGTTTTCTTGTGCTTACCAGGCTGTCAGGAATCACTGCTAGCAAGGGGGAGGCAGCGGTACTCACTGATGGAGGCAGTGATGCCATAACCACCTTCCTTGCAGGCTTGGCTTTCTGGAGCAACAGAGAGCTGCTTGGGCAGCTCCTGCAGGGAGTGGTGGGAGAAGACGAGCGATTTAACAATACTTTCCAGCAGGTTCAGGAAGGAGAAGACATCATGTGCCTTCTAAGCAGGGAATGGACAAACCGTGTCTTTCCTCTAAAGAAACAGAAGCCAAAACCGGCCTCCCCTCCTGGCTTAGTCCAAAGAGCCCTGCTCCCTAAGGTGGAGGATCTGTGATGGGTGGACAACTGATCCTTAAGCTGTCTCAAAGCCAAGGGGCTTCCTCTGAATCCTGCATTTCACAGCCAGGCCGAGTCAGTGGCATCCCTCCTGAGAGAGCCTGCCTTTCCAAGGGAGACTGTCCAAGCAGGGTGACACCATGATGACAACAAAGCCACCTGCATCCTCAGAGATCTCCAGAAATCCCGCTAACACCATCTGAATTCAGACCTTGTCAAGAAGCTCAGGAATCAGCCTCTATTCCAGATCTTCAGCAGCCTGAAACACTGATTATAATGAGCTCCACTAATTAGATTGTTTTAATTCAAAGGCCAGCAGGCTAAAAGAGATGTGAATCAGGGGAACCTTTGCGAGGCATCTGCTGGGATTTCCAGCCAGCGTAATTCCTCCAAGCTGCCCACTGATGAGTCCTTTAGCAAATGTCTCTTCTCCCACCTCTCTCCCCAGAATGAGGCCTTAGCCAGGAAGGGCCAGGAAGGTCTCCAACTTGCCACAGACCCCCATTCCCTCCGTTCTCCAGCGGGCCCCTCTGAGGGATGAAATGACAGCTGTTTCCAATCAAATGAACCTCCTTCTCTTGTTCCCTCTTCATATGTTTGCTTCAACTGTTATTCAATTGCACAGATGAAAAAACAACTCAGGGAAGGAGCTAATTAGAGGAAGACAACAGAAGCAGATTAACTGAGGTGGAACTGGGAAAGGAGGTGGTGGATGGCATAGAAAGGAATGGAAATCGGTCTTGAAAGGAGCAGAAAATGCATAAAGACGGTCCACAAGTGACCATGTGGTGGATGATGAGGACAGCAGAGTGCATGGCTGGTGGCTGATTCAAGCTGGTCAGGAGCCACCAGGCCTCAGGGCCATGCACTCTGCGTGCTGCCAGTGGTGAGATGCCTAGACTGCAGTGCTAGTTCAAATCCTGCCATGTGGCCTCCACCACCCAGCTTCGTCGCTTCACCCACACTGGAATGGAGTCTGTGCTGCCTTGGAGAAGCCACAACCAGGCTGGTGGGACCTTTTTTGCAGAGGTGTTCTTATAGCTTTCCCAGAAGACCAAGGCTTGACCTGCTCTGGGCAGATTGGTAGAGCTGCGCTGCACCAGCTCCTGCTCTACAGATAAATGGAGATCTCCTGAGCCTTCGATCCATCATGTTGCAGATGAGATCTGCAGATAACCCAGATATCTCTGACTACAGTTTGTGCTAACAGAGGCTATGGCTGGCTGGTTGAATGCTGTCCCGCTCCTGCTGGCTAAACTGGCCTGGAGCCACATCTTTTCAATCACAAATACAACATAATCCTTAAATGAAGATAAAGAGCACCTAACTGCACCTTTTTAGGTGCACCTACCAGCACCGCTAAAAAGTTAAGAAACAGCTAAACGCAATTTCAGTGGGAAACCTAACTTCCTCTGGTGCTTGTGTGTCTATGGGAGGTTCCCATGGTACATGGGAGAACTGATTTAAAAAGAATATCAAACAAAGAAGCAGGATTGTATTTAAAAAAAAAAAAAGAAAAGAAAGAAAAAAGTTGTTTTGAATAATTTGCTGCTAATGCCCCAGACACCTGGATGTCTGCAGCATGGGACAGGGCAATGTGGGAGGGGTACAGTGTAGCATCAGGGTTTAAAAAATGGACCACACAGAGCAATGCTTTGGAGTGCAGGTTAGTGACATGTGGCGCCAGCGAAGCCCCACAGTCAGGAGAGGAAAAGCAAGGACGTACGTGAGCTAACAGTTTGTGAGCTATCTCTTAACCCTTATAGTAAAGCAAGACTTGCCACCCATCTCTTGGTTGTGCCTGCCCTTCTAGCCAGGTGCCCTGGGAACTCCAGGACAAGCTGCTGCCCCTTGGGCCTGAGTTTCCCTTTTTGTAAAAATCAAATTCCATTTCTGCTTGTGTTCAGGAATGATCAGCGATGGACTTAGAAACATCTTGAGATGTGCAGACAAAAGGGACTCCAGAAGAACAAGTATCCGTACAAAGTTGCTATTGGGGACCTTGGGAAGGTGTGCAGGGGAACAGACAGCTGGGAGAAGAACAAGGAGTCTGAGAGATCCTTTAGGCGAGTTTTTGGCCAAACCATAGTCCCCACAGTCCATGGGAACTACAGTGACTGAATCCAGCCATAACTTGGCTCTCTATCTGGCACATCTAGAAATTCATCACCTCCCAGCTTAGACGGCTGGGAAAAGGCAGGTACTGGCCTGTCATGCCAGCTCCTTCCTTTTAGTGGCAATATCTTCTTCTGTCTCCCATGCTTCTCTTCATTACCAAAATCCCCTGAAGACACCATTGATGATGGAGAACCACTGGAGAGGCAATTAGAAAGAAGTTAGAGTGAATTATATATGCAGGGTTTATTTTCTGTTTTCTGCTATAGCTGCTGCCAATTATTGTGCAATTAGGCTGCCTTCATTAGCAAATGAGATTAAAATTAACATCGTTAATTACTCGTTCTGTTAAACAGGGGAAAGCAGGCATTTAAGGGGAAGATGCAGAGAAGGTTGTTCTTGAAGCAGATGCAGTAACGTTCTCCGTTTGCAGCCCTGTTTCTTCAAGGGTTGCATCGGGTTATTCAATTTCAGCTAATACAGCGGGGAAAAGGAGTGTTTGAATTCAAGCCACTAATGCAAGGCCTTGCAGGAACACGGTACCCGTTGCTCAAGAAAATCCTCATCACATGTTGCAAAACACAAGCTGATGGCCACAATGAATAGCCACCGGATCGCTCTCACCAGGGACTGAAGGGAAACCTCCCTCCTCAGTCGCTGGTGCACTAGACTGACTGTCGATGGAAATTTCTGACAGGGTCTACAACCCAGCAAGCTGGGAGCAAGGCTCACACCACCAGCGATGCTGCAATAAAGCCAAAACAATTAGTGCTATTTATGGCAATGTCTCCTGGGCGCTGGACGTTTTGTGGACACTCAAGAAAACTGCTTTCCTGGGCTCATAGACTAGAGAGGGAGGTCAAGGGAAGAGCAGCATTGCTCCAAATTGATGGCGATGTCTTTGCAAGCCAACTCAGTGGTATTGGTTGCTGCAAAACTCAGATGCTGAGTAAGCACAAAGTGATGCCACTAATCTATGTGGCAACACTTAGAGGGTCCTGGAATCACGGGGCTGGAAATGATCCCAAGAAGTCACCTCACCCCGCCTGCTGTCTCCATACAGGATTGATGCGACTGCATCATTTTTATCTGCTGCCTCTCTAGGCCATTCTTGATGGTCTGCACCAATGGAGACTCTGCCCTTCCTGAGACATTATGTCTAACATTTTGCTTTCTTTACGCTTGGGAAGGCTTCTCAAAGTGTTTCATTGGAACTGCAGTTGCCCAGTACTAGCTGCGCTGCTCCCCATGGACATGGAAAAGTGATTATTCCCGTTCTGTTTGCATCAGCCTTTTTCATATGCAAGAACTATTCCTGTCTTGCCTGAGTTCCTCTTCTTTGGACTAAACCATCCCAAGTTACTCAATCTTTCTGTGCAGATCGTGTCTGCTAGTCTTCAGTCAGTCCTCCTTGCTCTGGACTCTCTTCTATTGCTTTGCAACTTTTCTGGATGAGTTGTGCCCAAAACTGGACCCAGGCATCCAGCTGAGATCTCTGTAACGCTGGGCAGAGCAGGAACACTATTTTGTGTGTCTTGCTGGTGATACTTCTGTCTAGACTCTCCTGTTTGTCATTTTTCACAGCAACTTGACATCTCTGACTCTCATTCACACAGTGATCAAAAATGAGCCCCAGTCTTTCCTCCAGGATTGCTGCGTAGTCAACTCTGTACTTCTGCACCCTGCATGTGAACAGTTCATTATTCCTGCCTAGATGTAGAATCCAGTATTTATCTCTATTAAATTGCATCCTATTTCTTCCAAACCATTTCTCCAATTTGTCAAAATCATTTTGAGAGAAATAGAGAGATTGCTAATGTCCCTTGGAAAACATGGAGCATAGTAAGATGGCCCTGAATTTCAGCTTGAGCCTTGCCAGGTTGAATGTTTCCCTTGGAACTATGCCTGTCTCACCTTGCTCTGCAACACCTAAAAGCAAAATGTGGCCTTTTGTGAGGGACATTTTTGCAAGCTGAGACACAAGCTGCCTTTTCAAAGCATGCAGATGTGCAAACAATGTACTGAACACCAGGAAACATACTGCTATGGTTGCAGAACCACTGCTCAGGCTGCTCTCTCTGCATGCAAACCTCAGTCCATACTGAAGTCCTTGCATGGTATTGCAACATCCTTCTCCAGCTTGGCCAAAGTACCAAAACCTATGAGCACTTCAAGCAAAAGCAAAGACTCCAAAACTGGACTAAAGACTTAGGAAACAGCTGCTCAAATGGACTCCTAAACTGACAGTCAGGATCTGCTGAACAAGTTACCTGCCAGCCTGTCTGCTGGTACTTCTAGTGGGTTCACTTTTCTACGTACAACAGGCAGCAGCAGTACAGTTGCAGCTGAGAGCCTCTATGGATATGGGTAAGACAAAGGAGGAGTCGTCTTTTATTAGATCTGCTTTGGAGTACACAAATCTTTGCATCAGGAACAGCAACATCAGACTCCAGGTGAATGAAGACTGAGGTGACATATTGTCTGTCCCCTTGTTTGTGCCCTCCTCTGCTCTAAAAATGCCAAGGGTCCCTCTGCCGCACTGTCCAGTTCATAACATACATTTAAAAAGGAGCAGCCTGGCTGGAACACACTCTGCTAACTCCAAGCTCTGAAGAAGCATGTAGTGCTCAAATGCTTATCCATTGTGTTTGGACCTGCTGGCTGATCTAATAGAAGCCATTTCCTCCTCTGAGAGTTTCCTCACGTGCACATGAGAAGATGCACCAGCTGCGAGCAGCATCGCCAGTGGCAGTGACCGTACAGCCCAAGCTGAACACATATGGGCTGTGCCCCTTGCTGGAAGCATCTGAATGCATCACATTTTTTGTTTTCCTGACACCCCTGCGAAGGTGGGAGAAGAAATTTTCCCATCTCTCAAGCCAGAAAACTTGAGCAGAAAGAGATTTAACAATCCACCCATGGTCAGTCATAAGCAGGAGGCCACTTGGGGAACTAATACTATTTCTTAGTCAGGGGAGATTTTCAGTGTCGATGATCTGTGAAATGTTTGCCTTGAATTTCCTTTGGACCCAGCACAGCGCAGTATCTTATTCAAAAGCTGTATTTAAGAATGGCAATGAACTTTATTAGGTGTGTGCCGACAGCTTCACGGACACCCTCAATAGGAAAAGCAATCAGATTTTGAGCAATACGATACCTTGTGCATAGCAACAAGCCAGCTGGCTCTGAAAACTGTTTTCTCATGCAGACCTCATCAAAAAATGAAATGAGAAAATAAGTAGACAGGATAGGCAGGGAATTCTCCTGCCCTTGTGCCCCGAGGGGAGTATATCCAAATTAATAGGACTTCTCCACTGCTAATGACTCAGTGAAGATGTGGGAGACACAGGCTACATCATCAGCAGGTGTAAATCAGTGTGTACCTGGAGATACTGCAGGAACAACATCAGATGGCATTCATCTTAGTGTACAGCCCATCTTACCAGGGCGCCCACCTTGCTGTAGCACTGGGTTAAGCCAAAACCATCGCGGAAGCCCCTGGACCCTACCTGGCTCTCTGCTGGGAGGTACGCATAAGGATAGCGATACTATTCAAAGCCTCCAGTTCAAAAGCCACACAGTGTTGTATTGCTGCTGGTAAAATCCTTACCAATGCCAAATCATCCAGCATTGGGACTTCCATGCTCCTCTCTTCGGGTTCAGCAATTCCTTGGGGCAAAGCTGAATTGAGACTGGCAGAGGAGAGATGCACGAGGGAAAAACAAGTGGTGTGATGGGATCACCGGGCTGGAAGGGACTGAGAAAAGGTGTAAAGGGACCCTGAGGTATGCACAGGGGGAAAAAAAGATAGATGTATGGGTGCAGGAGAGAAAAATGAGAGATAAACAAGCAATACGAAGTTTTCATGTCAGACTCCTCTGTGAGGGCAGATTTATCTGCCTTCTTTCTCTAGAAAATTCATTAGGCGTTTGTGCCTCCCTCTTCTCCCTGGCAACATGGTCTAGCTTTGTCCAGGAATGAAACAGTAATTCATGCCCATGCGCTCCCCTCTCCCAACAACCGTGAAACAATATAGCATCCTCCCACCCCAGCTCTGCTCTTTGTCTCAGGCTTTTGCAAGGGGCTGATGGGGACCAGCATCCTGGGAGTCTGCAGATATTCCTTGAGGAATTCACACGACAAATACCAGAAACTCTCCGGTCACACCACAGGTTGGTGTGAGATCTGGCCCACGGGCGAGCAGCATAAACGCTTCCCTGGGAACAAGAGGAAAGAGGCTCCAGGAGCAGGGCACGCTCTCTAGTTAGCTTGGATAATTTATCTGTAACTCAAGCTAGAGGAAATTGAAGTGGCCTGTACCAACATTGCTTAATTTGCCAATGAACTGGCTATGGAAAGAGATAAGAAATAAGGTCTGAAATTTTAAAAGAAGCTGTTAGGAAAATACAGACCTGAAGACCAGCCAAAATAAAGCCAAATGCATGTTTGTGAGCCGATAAGATTCTGAACACTTCTTTCAGCAGCTGATAGCCAGAGGTATCAACAAGGTAGACAGATTAAATTCCTACAGGCATTAATTAAAAGAAGTCTGATGAGGAGAGAAATTAAGGCCCAAACACTGAGCAGAAATAACTGTTGTTTTTCCTCTTCAGAGAATGTTTAGCTCCAAACAACTGCTGTGGGGGGAAAAAACCTTGTGGATGTAAGGTGTGAGATGCAGATGGGAGATGTGGAAACACATCATGAAAGGACAAGGCCAACAAACTAGCTGAAACAAAAATGATATTGGGATGAATCTGGTGGTGGTGAAACAGTAATGAAGAAAGATGAGAAGAAGCTGACCACTGTGGGCAGCCTACAAAAATGTGAATGTAGAAAATGCAGTGAAATCCCAAAGATTTCAGTGGTCAGGGTGTGAGATTCCCAAGGCAAAAGAGAGTTCAGCAAAACATCTCCTGGTATTCAGCTCCTCTGTGGGAAGAGATGGAGGAAGGCACAAGCATGGTGTGACTATAGCTGAAACAGAAGAACAGGAACCTGCTGAGATTGGTCAAACAGCTCTGTGTGTACAGAGCTCAGGAGGAAGGAAAAAAAAAATCTCCATCTATGAATTCTCACCTGCTTATAAAATTGGCTGTAGGGAGCCAGTGTACGCCTTGTGCATAGCTGGCCAAGCAGGGATGTGTGGAAGAGATGTCCCATGAACCTGAAGACATCTCTAGGCAGTGCTACCCCACGACTACACAGCCAGAGAGACCTGAGAGGAGGAATAACCTTGTGATTAAGGCACGAGCTCGGGGATCGGCACATCCTGAGCAGACTCCTGGTTCTCCCATAGATGCCAGGTAGAAGGAAGGACTTGGGGTAAGTCGTTTCCCCTAGTTTCCTTTCCTAAATGAAATAAAAGTGCCCTTCTCCTACTCTTCATCCTATTCATTTTCTTTCATACCAAATATTCTTTGCCTCTTAGTTGATATATGCACAGTGCCAGGATGTTTCTGGACTCTACATTGAAGCAAACAGGGCTCGCTACACCTGAAAGATTTGTGGACGCCAAATTTATTGTTCCACCTGCTGCAATGCCACAGGAGGGTAGCGATTTTGTCTCTGCTTCCCTATAACATTCGTGTGGGTGAGTGCTTTTCCGACAGAAAACCCAGCTTGTGTGGAAGTGTGTTGATTCACATTTAGCTGCAATCCTGTTTCCTCTGGAAGACACATCTAGCTGAAGCCAGACCGATTCCACCCACCACAACTCAGCACAGCTGACGTCTTGTGGCAGTCCCTTGAGGACACGTCTCCAGAAAAAGAATCACACAGCTGCTCATCTCAGCTCCCAAAGTCACCACTTCTCTCCTTTCTTTTTTTTTTTTCTTTTTTGCTTTGCTTTATTTACATCATTTTTCCCCCCAAGAGGTTGACAGAACAGCGAATGCTTCGTGGCAGGGAGGGATGGTACGGCAAAAGACTCACAAAACACTCGAGTGCCTTAGAAACACCCGCGCTTTGCAGCTACAGTGCTGAACCCGTGATCGCATTATAATGCAGCTGCAACGTGCTACAGATTGAACACCAACTTCGAAGTTCACATGAGTGAAATGTCAGCTCAGGGGTTGATTTCATTCACCTGACATTCCTGTTAATAACAATGCCTAATTAGAAAGGCTTTTAAGCATCCGTTACATTAATTTAACGTGAAAATCTCATGGAGCTTTATTGGAATTTTTTTCCCCTGTAAAATTAACCCTGCAGGCTTGTTACACATGTTTTCATTAGGGACTGTGAGCAGTGGGGATATTTGATGAATTAGAATCAGCCCCTTAGTCTTTGAGTTTAACTTTGTATTCCAAGTTCTTTTATTCTGATAAAGCCCTGATTTGATTCCCCCCCCCGCCTTAGTTTTAATACGTGCTACAGATTCCTCACACCGTGGTTGAGGTCTAGAAATCCAAATTCACTGCTGCCAATTTCCATGCAATACAGAATAAAAGCCTGTAGTTCACAGCCTTTCATACCAGCTGGTGCTAAATTCTGGTCTGCAGACCTGCTCTGCTTCACGGAGCGCTTGCCGCTCACATGGCTTTTCTTCCGCACTTCCAGCTGCCAAGCCTTCTTTAAAGGTGCTGAAAAGCCATGATAGGGTTGCCCCAGTATTATTTTCCTTTCTAAGTGTGATAGATGCCATCTTAGCCAGGACTGAGGCTTCTACCGCTAAGGGCACAGAGTGCTCCAGCAGGAGCTAAAATATCAACATCCTTTGCAAGGAGGGGAAGAACAGAGGCTATTAGAGATCATACGCTCCACGGCTCAGCGGAGAAAGGGACTAGCAGTCCTAATGGCCTCCGCATTACACAGACCACTCATGCTCTTGCCACAGTCTCAAGCTGACTGCAATTATGCACGGCTTGGCCAAGTGCCCACAGGACAAGTCTGACGCAAGGCCCCTTTGAAAGCTCTTCTGTACCTTGAGAGCCTAGACCTTTGAAGAACGTCCTAGGCTATTTCTAGCACTGGGATTCATTAAACTGTGTTATTATGTTAAAGTTTGGACCTCCATTGAACCTCCCAGCTTGCTAGACCACAGAATATGCTAGAATGATTTTAATGATGGATCCACACAGGGATTTGAGGGAGAAAAGTTGGAGGAACAGGAAGAAATACTTGACTGGCATAAATCTATGGAATTGTTTGACATCCAGTGGAAATCTGACATGAAGCCAACTCCCCTGTCACACAGACTGTGTTACTGAAATTGAGCCTAAATGGGAAAAGAATCACACTGTCACAGTGATGGAGGAGAACATACTCATCACCTTGTTCTCTAGCAGGCCACCGCAGGATGGTTTCCCTCGTTATATTTTATACTGCTGCAGCTTCACCAGATCTACAGTTCCCAGCTGATTTCACCTCTCCCCATAGTAAACTACCCTATTGCCTAATGCAACAGATGTAAGAATGTTTTCCTGATAACTACAGAGATTTCTCCTCTTATTAAGACTTTCCCTTGAGTCACTGAACATTAATATTACCCATCTGTGGTATTTATTCTATTTCAATATGCAGACGCTTATCATGTCCCTCCCAGTTGTCACTTTGCCAAGCTGCACATAATTAGATTTTTTAATCTTTCCTCATTAATCAGACCCTTTGAACTCCCCCTACCCCCAATAATTTTGTTGCTCTTTCTTGAACTTCCTAGGTTTGTCAATACCCATCTCATAATGAGGTGTGCAGAACTGAATGCAATATTACAGCTGTCTCACAGAGAAAAGGAGTATGACCCCTGCCTCTGTGATAGGCATATAGTGCCATCAGCCTTTCTCTGCAGCCATAGCACATCTAATCTTTTCCCCTCTACAATCCCCAGATCCCTTCTGATCATCTTCTGGCTCCAAAGTCCTCCAAGGCTCTGCTGAAGATGACAGGGATCTTTTCTGCCAGCTCAGTGCCCTGCTACCTCCCTCCTACCACTCATCATACAGATCAAGTTATTAACTCAGAACCCAGTTGGAAGAAAAAGGGATATACAAGGCTAGGAAATGAAAGGCACACAGAGATTTTGTATGCAAGTTTAGCTCCTCTGTACACTATTGCATTGGCATTGCCTAAGAAACTAGTTCAGTTTGCTCCCTGCCGAGAATTTGTTTCTGGAAACCTGTCCTGCCTAATTTCCTAGACTTTCCAAAGCCGTATCCTTTGAAAAACAGGCTCCTCAGCTCCCCAGTCTCTCAAACTGCCCTCTACGAAACAGCTTTTCCTTGGTCCTTCCCAGCTGCTCAGTAACTGCTGCCTGGGCTAACCTGTTTCTTGCTGTCATGGGGCAAAATCCACTCACTGCTCTACATAGGAGCAGGCTTGGGGCAAGAACCATCAAACCTGATGTGAAACCTCTGTTTGGATTGAGACGGTGAGTGAGATTTCAGCCGAATAAGATCTGGCTGTGATTTCCTATTAGGAGGCTGTTGGCATCTGCTGAGAAAATTTTGATGCACACACACCCCCTCCGCCTCTCCCCCAACTGGTCTGACAAAGGCCACCAGGACTGGAGCTCCCTCTTGCTAAGAGCAGAAAGAGGCTGTAAAAGGATTAGGAGTGGTCTGGAAATTCTTCTATTAGAATAGCTTTGGAGTCTAGAACTGGATAAAAAGCACTGAAACTCGGGCTGGCTGTCATTTACATCCTTCTGATGATGCCGTCTCTCATCCCCGCTGTGGATGCTCCATGTTGAGATTTCTCAGAGGCTGAATCTCACCACCTGAGCTGACGACGCTTTATCTCAGCAGCTCAGCCAAGCAAGAGGACTCGGAGCAGGTGACAAAGGCTGAGATGTGCCTGCTAATTGCATGCATGCTGCTTTTCCATAGGATGGCAGGGCCTGAAAAGTGACAGACTAAAAAAAGCTTAAGCCTAAAAAAAAACCCTAACCCACAAATTACCTAACACATCTTCAGTCATTTGGAAGAGGAAAGGAAGCCTATTTCTGAGGATTTCCCCCAGATCAGAGGTGTAAGGGCATATCAGAAGCAAAAGATGCTGGGAGATGACAGAGCAGGAATAATCCAGAGGCTGAGCTTCTCATATGGGACGTAAACCTCTGAGTTCAACTCCTGGCACAACCCGTTCCCTGCCTGTAGAATAGGGATGCTGATACTACCGTAGAACAAATCCACCTCGGATGGGAGGAGATGGCTTAGCAGAACTTCCCACTCACTAACAACAGAGGGTAGGAGGACATCCTTCCCCCAGGGGCTCCCGAAGCCTTCCCAGTGCCTGCACAGCCAAGCAAGGCTGGCTTTGAGGGAGACAAAAAGGCCATTCACTGCCTGCTTGTCAAGGGGCTGGAGGTCCGCAAGGCGAAGGATTACTGCTGTGGGAAGCTCAATGATCAGAGAGCAGTGAGGGGCTGCACAAGGCTTTTTGCTCTTGCTGCACTGGAGAATGGGGTAATGATAGTGTGGCTTCTCGTGTTTGTCAGCTAGCACAGTGGCAGCCCCAGCCTGGGTTTTCTTAGGCCTGTCTTCTCCCAGCAGGCTGTGAAGGATTTACATAATAACGTGCCTATTTTAACTTTGCTTCATTGACTCCTGACAAGATACAATATTTTTGATTAAACAGCTTCCTAGGAAAGAGCTGCTGCCTTAAACCGCTCGCACTCTCTCTGACCCCATGCGATCTCATTAGCGGTCCCCTCAGACACCATCTGACAGCATCTTAAATTCCTCTTTTCCTTCTTCCTCTAAACAAGCTCTTCAGGGTAGGGCAGGGCCCTCCTTACTACCACGTGGCGTCCAGCTCTGCGGGACCTAACCCTGACCAGGGCATTCTGTCGCTGCCGTGGCATCAGCCCTTCTGCCTCTCTGACCCCATTAGTCCCGAGACTGGTTTTCTCTCCAGCTGCTTTCCTCACTCAGTCCTTCTTCTCCTCCTTTCTTCCCCTATCAATCTTTGATCTGCCTTTTCAGTTTCTCTTTATCTCGTACCATCTGTCTCTTTCCTTTCTGCCTTCTTTTTTCCTTCCTCTACTGACCAGCCCAACAGAGACAGATAAATCTCTCAAGCCAAGGAGACCATGTCCTCCATATATATTTGTGCGACAGTTAGATGCTACAGCGACAAAGATCAAATCACCAGCTAGCTCGACAGAGAGATTCAATAAAAGCAGAGAGTTATATTGATAGGAACAAGGCAAATGGATAGTTTTTATTTTGGTAGATTATTGACTGCTCAACAGAGGCAAAAAAGGCTTCCCAGCAGCACGGCTTAGAGAGCAACTCTTCCTGATGCAACGCGGCCAAACAAGAGGAGTGAAATATGAGACAGGGAGCACTCTGTGGCATGTCTGACAGTCCCATCATCTGCGTGAGGAATGGTCCTCCCTGTCAGATGAACCACTCGTAATACATATGAAAAAAAATGAGATCTGCTTTCAGCTAAGCCTGAAGCGAGCTGTGCTGTGCAGAGAATCAGGGCGCACTCCCACGTAACTCCCCTGTTACATTCGGGCACCAGAGGAAGACTCCCCATCTCTCAGAAGAGTCCCACCAGCATGGAGGTGGCTGGTCTAAGCCAATGCAGAACTATGCAGGAGGCAGGGTGGTGTTTCTCTTCAATCTGACTCTAAATACAGCGCGAGTCTGATACTTACATGGCACTTGTGAATCACCATGGTCTCCGAATGGCTGATACTCTGCAGTGAATATATCCTCACTGCTCTTTTGCCTGTTTAACGTCAGGAACCTATGGGATGTGCACATGATTCCCAGAGGAATCTGGGTCAGGGCAAGAAATCATCTTTGGTTATGGCTCTTTTCTGTCCGAATCACTCAGTGCAGCTAACTCCACATTCCCCCATGATCACATTTTGCACAGATTATTCGCTTACAGTCCTTCTGTAAGAGAGGAAGAAATTCAGGTGCAAAGCTCAGACAGCAAGAGTTTGCCTGCAAACACATCCCCGCAGGAGGGTCACACACACAGTGAAAGCTGGGGAGGCAAGGTCTGCATAGGGGAACATCAGGTACAAGGCTACAGATAGCATCAAGCCCACAGTCCACATCAGACTTGGAGAATCAAGAGCCAGGAAGATCTCTCTTACTGTGATGTTTCCCCAAAAACATTCATGGGAAAGTTGGTGCATTTCTTCACCCCTTCCACATCAGCCAGTTTCAACTGCAATAACCTACTGGGCAGCAGATCCAGTGTCCAGCAGGCTTTCAGACCCTCCAGCCTCTCCAGCTCTCTTCCAGCCTACCCTCCCCATCAGCCTGGCAGCCCAGCCGACCACAGACCCACACTTCTTGCTGAGGGATGGGACAGAAGGGAGCAGATGAAGGAAAAGTAGTTGATTCATCCTCAGCTAACCCATAGACCTTGGTCAGCTGGGAGCTAATGGGACATGGGTGCTCTATTCCCATCTTAAAGGGCTGCTGGCCAGCAGATACCTACGGGCATTTGGCTGTGTCTCCTCTCACCGAGTGCCACCTGTGCTCAGCTCTGAGAGACAACGTCACAGCAGGACAGTGAGTATGATCACCAAACAAATGGACACCTTGAGCTTTTCCAGCCATGCAAACCAGATTAGAAGCTCAGCTCCAGCCAAGTCCCTGGATGTCCCCTGAGCACCTGCAGGGCCTGCTGAAAACAGCCAGGAAATCACAGGAGAGGCTTCAAATTTGTATTGTGCCTCAGACCAGGTTTCATGCTAGGGAATGTCCTGCAAACAGCAGCCTGGAAGAGGGATGCAAACTGACCTTCAAACGCAGCGGCTCACCCAACCCTGAACAGGAGTAACCAGAACAGAGGAGCAAGGATCAAATCACTTCACCTCAAGACCAGCAAGAAGCAGCAGCATTTAGGGAATACTAAATAAACAAAAATGACAGTGTGTTGCTAAAGCATCTCTCTGAAAGCCTGGAACACTGCAGATGGGGTCAGGAGTGATGCGGAGCCATCTAGTGCGTTGAACAGGATTAACTGAAGCACCAGCAGGCTGAAAAGCTGGGAAGGGGGCATGAGTATGGGGTGTGAAGGATATTTCATCTCTCTCTGCTTAATTTTAGCCAATTAGCACTCATCCGAGGAAGGGGGGAACCATTAAGCGCCAAATAACAAGAGTGTGAGCTCAAGTGTGAATGCGTACAAGCAGGAACAGAAAGCGCCACTTTCAGCAGCATCTATGTCAATATTCAGAAAGGGAAAAACACCATGAAATTATTTCCTCTGCATTATGGGAAAGGAAAGAAATCTTACAGTACAAACACATTAATGGGCTACACAGGGATCTGAAGGAGGATTGTTGAGGTATTAGAGCAGGTTGCATTAGGGAAAAAAAGAGCAAGAAAAGAAACAGGATTTTCAGGGAGATTTCATCCAAATCGATTAAGTGAGAAATGTAAAGGGGCAGCATTCCACGGGGATGGAGCCGGTAATTGGCCCACGCAAGTCCCAACAGAGAAAAGCACTCAAAATGCATGCTGGAAAGTAAGCACATGGCTGATACGTTTCCTTCAGTCAGAGGCCAGAAGAGACCACGGAGAGAAAAGTTTCTCCTATGCTAATCCTCTGCACAAATCTATGAAGCCTCCCTTATCTTCCTTCACATCCCTCCTTAAAAATCACTGCTACTGCAATGCCTATAAAACACCGACAGCGCTTAAGCAGCTGGTGCTGCAGGACCAAGCTTATCACAGTAATCAGATATTGGGTATCACTGTTCCCGTGTGCAAGTCCATGTGTTCTTTGTGTCGACTTGCCTGTCATCTCAAACTAAGCTCTTTGGGATGGAAACTGTCTTTATGTTCAAAATGTGGTACAGGAGGAGGGTTCACATCCCCAAGGTGAGGCAAGAAAACACAGCACATGAGCTCTCCGTAGACAAGGGAGGGACGCTGCCACAAACAGAATGCAGAATGCAAAATTGTGGCCAGGATGAAAGTAGGTCCAGAGGGAAACAGACCGCACACAAGGCCTCTGAAAGCATCAGATAGAGATTGTCACTCAAATTCTGCATGTTTCTCTTGCATCAAGACATTTCTGATTTCTTCCCACAGGAAAAGCAAATAAAACACTTGTCCCTGTTTTTATATTTCCCTCTTTTTAGAAAAGAAATGAAAACTCAGACCAGAAGAGGAAAAAAGCAGCTGAAATGACCAAATCCAGTTTATTAAATGCATTACTAAAAAAAACCCATGTGAGTCAGGGGAGAAGGCTCATTAAAAGCAGCTCCTGACTGCTCCCAACTAACCTCAGTGGACAAACTTTTGAATAAGATGGGACAGAGATGAGGAAGCTGCACTCTGGAAAGTGGCTTCACCTGTCTCCATGGGTCCACGGGTAACACTGGCTCGGTTTATAGCTGAAGGTCTGGACAAGATTGTAATCATGGGCCTAAGGAAAAAAAAATCCTTCTTTCTCACTTTTTTATTTTCAATATAGAATTCTCTGAAAAGTGCGAAACAGACCGGGAGTCAGCTCCCACTGTCCTCTGTCCCACGTAGATGTGCAGAACCAGGATCTCTCATATGAATAAAAAGGCAGGTCTGCGGGGATCCTGATTCTGCCTATGCGTAACTTACTGCCATCGTGCAGAATAGTGAGGTCTCTGCAGAGGTCTTGTCAGGTTTAGGGTTGTATTTTGGCACCTCTGGCTCTGAAGTCTCTCAGGACTGACTATGGAAGAAAGCACTATTTTTACATGTACTATTTCTGGTTTTGTTTTCTGTCAAGTATTCAGAAAATAGGTGATAGAAGGTTTGCAAATGATTAATAGGTGTTTTAATGAATGACTAATCAATGCTTACAGATTACTGTAAAGCCCAAACAGTCAATAGGTTGCTTATAATATTCTGTAATACCTTCTCCTGACTTGCTTATAATCACCTGCTAAATTATGCTACTCATGTCTATAATGCCTATTAATCATTTATTAATCTTTTATAAGCCACTTGCAAATGAAAGCATAATATAAACCGTGAGATCCTTTTCCTTCTGCCATCCGTGAGCATCACACTTTCTGAGGGTTTAGGGAAGTATCAGTCAAGAAGAGACATGATTTGAGCCAAAAACTAAGTCTTTGGAGCACTGCTGGGCTATGGGTAATTCGCCACCTTCTGCAGGATTTGAGAGGAGAGTGGGAATGGCAAGGCCAGCTGATAGTTTCGTGGTTCAGATGATGTCAAAGTGGTGTTCAGAAAAGATGAAATAGTCACACACACAAAAGCTTCAGGAAGAAAATCCTCGGAGAGAGAGAGGGAGGAATTAACTTCAAGGCTTAAAGCAAGGAAAGGAAAAAAATATCATATCTGTAAGGACAGAGGATTGAAGCAAATGGACCACAGGTAGGTGAAAATAACCGAAAATTGTTCCAAGTAATCACAGTAAAATCAAAAGATGCTCTGACACAAAGCAAGTATGAGAAAAAGAATTGGTAACACAACAGTCACATATTTCTCCCCTCAGATAGGACCAATTTTTATAAAAATATATAGGTATTCGCAAGATCATACCAGGTTAGTTGGAGCCATGAGAAGCTGCCTCTGCTTCCTCACTAGATCCCCAGAGCTGACAGCTAGAGGCTGCCATTAAATTATCTTTCCAATTACTTACAACCGCAATTACTTACAACAACCCATTTTTAACCACTTCCAGTGCAAAGCTCTACACGATGTGTTACGACAGGATTCATCTCAACCATCTCACCACCTACTCAGGACCATGCTGTGGAAATCCCTGTCCCATCCCATGCCTGTGGAGGCAGTCCAGAGGACACAGAGCCAGCCGGCTGCAGGATGAATCAGGCAATTTATCCAAATAGCCCCAGTGACAAGGCTTTAAGCAGTACCTGGGCTGTAAAACTGCCCTGCCTGGCCTCTTTTTGCCTGTCTGCCTGTAGACAGCTATTGCCTCTCGGCTGTTTCTTGTTACACCTTTGTACAGCACCTAGCACTGCCTGACCCCACCAAGCTGGGACTGCTCAGTGCAACTGGAAGGACTGAAGAAGCCTCAGGAAAGGCAGTGACACAGAAAAATCAGTTGAGGGGTAGGAGAAAGCACTGAACCTGCTTTCACATGGCTCCCTGTGTGCAATTTTTCCAGGGTCTAATAACGTTTAGCTCCAAAGACTGCCTTTTCTTCAACAGGACATTAATTTAGATCTTTCCCTTCTGCCCATTTTCACCAAACATGTAGGAATTTCACCTCTGAGCTTTTCAGTGCTCTTTCAAATTTGTTTGAAAACCAGTAGGTTCTAAAAATTTGTATATGTGGGGTCTGCCAAGCAGACACACATGCACACAAAGTTGATTTTAAACCCTCCTTTCCTTTGGGCAAAACCCACAGCCTGCCCCCAGCCTCGGGGAGCTGTCTCACTTTTAGGCCAATGCTCTCAAAACTGTGCAAGAAGCCACCAAATCCTCTTATTTCTTGCCGAGCAGCAGAGAAGATTCATTAAGTAGATGTCATCATGTGCCGCTCCTTCTTGATCCAGAAGATCCTTGTGGTATGAAATGCCCTAATTAACTTGCATTAATTTCATTCCCTTGTTTCATGCCCTGCTCCTTTCTATCCCCCGGGTTGGCTTTGGGTGCTCTGCTGTGTCACCTACTGGAGGCATGAGCTTGTAGCAGCAAGTACTGTGAGGAGGAAAAGAAATCTGCGTAAATCTAAATTAAAAAAAAAAAAAAAAATAAAATACAATCCCCTTGATCAGTATGCCTGTCATTTTAGCGGCATTAAATACATTAAAATAGGATCTGCACACCAACTTAATTAAATGAGCCAATTGAAAGTTGCTGCCAAGTATTAGTTTAAGGTAGAAAATACACTTATTTTGGAGCTTATGCAGATTGAATTTGTAGGGCCATGTGGGAAATGCTAAGCATTTTTTTTGGAAGACTCACAGTTTGGAAATTTATTGTGGTGATCTGAATTTTGTGTCATTATGAGTGTCAAGCACAATCACAGTTTGAAGAAGTCTCTTGGCTGCTTCCCAGGTTACAATATCCCTTTAAAATTGATCTTTTCTTCAAAAGTACTGCTGAAACGTATCCGGCTATCAGCGCCGAGGGGCAGATGATGCGGATTTGCCCACCAAAGAGGCATTTCAGGCTCTGAAAACAGAGCAATTATGGTATTAAATGTGAGATGATATTTCGTGTCCAGTATCATTGTTTGATCTTCGCTCTTAGGTGACGTGTGGCCAGCTGCAATGTGATTACTGAAATGGAGCGCCTGGAACATGTAGCAAAGCTCATAATTTATTCTGGGCCTTTCTTATCCATGTAACACTGCAATCAAGAATTAGTTGAATAGCAGAACAATTGATTTGAAACTATTTCCGTAAATCAAACTGCCAATTTCAGCTCGCTGTCGGTCTTACCCGGAGATGTGTCACCTCATTGTCAGTTGTCTGGAAGCGCAGCAGGAACCAAGGCTGCCTCAGCTGGGTTTAAAAGTTGGGGAAAAAGGTGGGTTTAGAGGCAGACCTGTGCAGTCAGGGTTTCAAGCAAGGTGTTGGAAGAAATGCTTTTTCAGCTGGACTAAGACTTTTCCTCTAACAAAATTAAACCACTTTGCCTCTGTGTTTTCTTACTGAAACATTTTTTGACCCAGAATGAAAGTGGTTATTATTTTTGAGTGATATATTTTTAAGATTGGGGTGTGGTTTTCTTAATGGGAAATTTAGCATGCCTTTAAATACAAATGTTCCAAACCGATGACTGGAAATGTTTCACTTCACAGATATCAGATGCTTTGATTTTTTTCTGATGTTTCATTTCCACTCCACTCTGAAAAGAATGATTTGAGGTATTCGGCATGGATTCAAACATTTTACTGAAGTCCTCATGTGATGGCATTTTTCTCAATTTTCAGTATTTTGATAAAATTTCAAAACTGGAAGGCTGGTAGGTGGAAATAAAGGGAAAAATCTCTCTGATGCTTTTTTCCCTACATTCTTCATTAGGCAGCAGCTTGCAATTTTCACTTTAAGAAAGTTTTGAATGAAAACTTCACTCAGCTCTTAGCTACCTTGCCTGAGACAAGCAAGTGCGGTGATCTCCATTTTAGACACCCAGACAAAGATCCAGAGAAATTAGGAATGCTCAGCTCCTCAGAGCAATGCCCAGCCTCAAAGGGAGCACAAAGTTGAGGGGTGGTGTCCAATGCAGATTTTGGCAGATCTGTGTCATCTGCAGTCTCCCGACGGTGGGGAGACCAGGGAGGCATCTTGGGGACAGCCTTCCCAGGAGGTCACAAGCACCTTGACAGGCGGAGAAAATCACAGCTGGTGATTATTTGTGAGGAATAACTCACACACTTTGGTGCTGCCCACCCTGCTCTTGTAGCATCGCTTCCAGCCTCTGTTCAGCTTTACCTGATTCAAATCAGACACCTAGAGGTTAGAGAGTTCTGCTGCTCCTAATTAATCACCTCCTGAGCTGACTCGTCTCTGCTGCCCCAGAGATCATTTCACAAGCATGGCTCACTTAGCCGATTCGCAGCACAGTGTCGGTAGAGCAGTCATCCAAGTGCCAGGTAGCCAAGCCACGCAGCGTTTAGAGGATGGCTGGTCTGAAGATGTCACAGTCCACTGGTCTGGCTAGCACTGGCTGCATTCTGGCAACGATCGGCTGCTCAAGTCCGCTGTTGGGATGATCAGGGGTGATCCCTGCTGCCGAGGGCTGCGAGGGTGCTGTAGGCTGAGGTCTGCCCCAGAATGGGACACTTGAAAGGTCAAAACTGAGCTCCAGACACCCTCAAGCCAGCCCTATGGCTGTGCAGATCATGGTGAGTGCTGGGCTTTAGCTGACCTCACTCCATCTTCTTTCTGTTAGGCAGCTGAGACATCGCATTGCGGCAGAGCCAGCTGAGAGATCTCTGCTGCCTCTGAGCAAACCTCTGCTCAGGATGAGTTTGCCTCTCATGTCATTCACAGGAGCTAGGCCCAGATTTCCCCATCCTCCCCTAACCGCCTGGCTAAAAAATATCCACACAGCAATGACAACTTGCCTCAAAGGGATGATGTGAAGGCCAGCAGTGCACCCAGCCGCCCCGCTCCTGGGAGCCAGGGGCAAGCAGACGTCAGCCAAGCAGGGCTGCTGTTGGGCTGGATGTGTGTTGCTCACACAGAGCTGGCTCTGCCAGGGACAAGCTATCCACCGCAAGGGACACACTGCCCAGCTGGCTTCCTGCTGCTCACCAAACCTTAAACATCACAGTTGGCTAAGTGGCTCTCTAGCTCTCTCCCTTTTTGTCTTACAGTGCTCTGTCAGATGCACAGACACACCATCTATTCATGCTGCAGGACACAGTTTATAAAGAAATACAAAGAATTTCCATCTGTGACATCTCCCTGTCCCTACCTCTTCAACCATCCATCTCTTCTCCCAGCTGGATGGGAGTTATCAGGCTAAACACAGGTTTCTACGGGGTAAATGTTTACCCTGCTTGAGTCACCTTGGGAGTCACAAAAGCACCTGTCATTGCTAGCGGAGACGGGAGAGTGATTGCTCTCCTCTAAAGTGGGCATCTGCAGCTGGGCACATGAATCAGACCCTCAAAGTGTCCATTTTTCTCTCCAGAGTACCCAGGGAGCGTGAGATGGATCAGAAGGAGATGCTGACACTGCAAGGGTCTGAGGTTGTGTGTGATGTATCCCACCTTCTGCCCTTACCTACTCCCATCTCTACTGCCCTGTCTGCCACTAGCTGCCTGTCAAAAAGCAACTGGACATAGTCTTGGAAGACAAAATCCATCATGGGCTACCAAAAACTGGGGGAGCACCTCCAGCTCAGCACATCCTGCAAATCACTAGAGCCTGGGAGAGCCTCCTGGGTGGACTGCTCCCTTCTGTGCTCTGCCCAGAGCAGCTGCTGCTGGCCACTGGCAGGAAGAGCGTATGGTGGGACTCAGTAGGTCCCTTCTCATGCTCTGCCATGCAGATCCCCTGGCTCACCCAGTGATCTGTGCCTGCATCCTCAGAACTACGCCCATCTCTCCCCACACCTGACCCCTTTTCTTCTTCCCTTTTTTTGTGTAAAGCAGAAGTTATCCAAGAGTCTCAGAACTGTTCCCTAGCCCCCACACATACCGTGTTCAAACATGATGAGGGCAGAGTTCGGGCACACCGACGGTGTAAAACACGCGTTGTTCAGTGCAGCCTTCAAACCCTGTGCAGTTCTGGGAAGAGTTCAGGATCCCTCCATGAAATACAGGTGATCTCTCAGGCTAGGATCTGGCACCAGGACCAGTGCAGCAGCAAGGCAGAGAAGCTCTTCTGGACAAAAAGCTCCTCACACCCTGAGATAGGGAAGGCACGTGTAACCTGCTTAGCACTGGCTTTAGAAAATGAGCAATGTGGAGAGTTGCACAAAGCCTTTAGACATGGGGATCCTCCCTACCCAGGTTAGATAAAGTGCTGTGAGGGCTGACCCAGCCCCAGCCAAGTCAAAGGATTCCCATGTATCCTAGAAGTCTAACAAGCTTGCTCTTACATTACCAGGACAGCCAACAAGGAAATGATGGACAAGAGGAAGAATTAGAGAGCAAAGAAGGTTATGCAAAAGAAACACAGGGCAAGGCACGGTAAAATCCCATATCTGTGTCCTTTCTCCCTGTTCTTTACCTCTCCCAGGTCTCTGCCAGTCCTTTCTTCCCTTCTTTGCTCCTCTTTTCCCTGACTAAGCCCTACTAGAGACATACCGTCACAGTGCTGAGAGGTAGGTTATCTTCACTGCATTGTCTGCTGACCCCTCAAGGGAAAAGCCAACTTCAAGCCAGGTACAAAACCAGAAGTAGCTCCTTTGATTCCACCTCTACTGCCTGGGTTTAGTCCTCCAACCAGCTCAGCATATTTGTTTTAACTACTTACTGCTGATAAATGGTTTCTCTGCTTGCCACGGGTGAGTGAGCACAACTGCTCATTCCAGACCCAAAGAAAACGTGCAGAGAAACCGTAAGATTGTGTACTGACCTTTCAGACAATATGCATGCTAGTAAATACCAGCCAGCCTCTCGAATATTAAACAAGCCACAGTCAGCCCTGCATTTCCTATTACCCCAAAGTCCTTCAGACTGCATCTTGAGTCCAGGCCTGCATATGCAATGTCCTGCCATTTCTTATACTTCTCTTTCACGTTGGACTTCAGGGGGTTGTCCAGCCCTGATGCAGCGACTTTCTGAATTGACTCCTGTCACAACTGCCACCAGTTCCACCACAGTGGTGAACAGTGCAGAACAGCCACTAGCAGCATGAAACCCCTGGGAGACCCCATCCATATTGTCCAACTTCACTCAACGTTGTGTAGTCCAAGACTTGCCATAAGGCCCAGGACTCTACTCCCTTTCCTGGAAAACCCTTCAACAGCTGCCCAAAATCTTCATTGTATATTCCCATCATTACCTCAGAGAATTAGGTTAATATGGACCAACAGGGACTCCAGAGCATCACAGAGAAGGGAACTTTGAAGAATACATTTTCCCAACTCTTGTACTTTGAGAGCTTTAGACAATCCTCCCATGTGGGAGTCATTATAACAGGATCTACCCTCGCTACAGAGTCACAGCCCACCCCAGGACACCTGCAGGTCTCTTCCAGACCTGCATGTTATGCCGTGTGTCATTTTATACCCATGCCATGCTATATACCAGGTGTCATTTCTATCCATGCCTGCTCCCTCTGCAGTGGGCTTATTGTAGCCAAGAAATGGCTTGGCATTCACAAATGAAACAAGTCCACTCAGAGTAGAGTTGGCACTGAATTTTGTTGCAGCTTTTTAAAACTCTAGTTAGTCTTTTTTCCCAGTTGTGTGCTCTGATTTCTATGCTTTGTGCAATCAGGTAGGCTGGAAAACAGAAAACAGGACCAAAGCTGAGGATTAGCCTTGGGGAGATGGCTCCCCCATTTGGCCATATGACCTCTTTGTGGCTTCCCAGACACCTGTTGCTGTTCCCTGTAATTTGTCGCAGATAATGGTTTATTGATGAATGTCAGCATCTCCTCCTTGCCGGCGCTGATGGATGCTGTGCCATCTCATCGGTATGCCACGCACCCCTTAGCCCATGAGCGATCTCACACGCAGCCTCCCTCTCACAGTTGGTCCTGACCTTCCCCACATGACTCTGAATAACAGTTACACAGGGGTAGGAGGTTCTTCTGAGAGCAAGCTAATTTCTACAAAGGGTGGATATGAACTTGGAGAGAGGCCCCCACAGCCTCCCCCTCTTTGCTCTGTCCATCGGTGCGTGGCTCCCACGCAACTTGCAGCAAGGAATGCACGTGCAGAGGCAGGGTCAGCTCTGCTGACCGGTGATATAACCTGCAGAAACAGCCTTGGATCTGGGACACGCAACATGCTCCCGGGGAAAACAAAAGCAAACAGCAACTCCCAGCACCCAGCGCAGCTCTCAGCCAGAGATCTCCACTCGCCAATTAGATTTCCCCCACCAATTTGCACAGGGAAAGACGAAGAGGAAATGCCAGATGCTGCTGGGCACACGGAACAGATTCGATGCGTGTGTTTAAAGCACTAATAACTCCCTTCCTGCTGAAAGAGGGAAAAGACTTTCTCTTAATCCCTCCTTGCATTAGTAATCAGAGAGAGGAGCAGATGGTGCCAGAAATACAGTAATATGCCCATTAAAATAACCTCAGTAGCTGATGAGTTAGCACCAGACCCCATGCAGCAAACACCTTTATGAGAGCCTCGCTCCAGCAGAAAACAGCGGCTTATGCAATGAGGCTGAGGAAATAAGAACTCACTAGATACAACCTAGCTACGTTTCAACAGTAAGGCCAGAGCTCTTGCCCATAAACTCTTTGCCAGCAGATGTGCTCAGCAAGATTTGCCCTCCAGGCACATCTACACAAGGTGCATGCCCCATTCTCCCCCTCACTGACACTAGTCTGTGCCCAGATGGACTCCGTGTCTCCCAGCTGAGCAGTGAGCATCTCCAGCACTGCTGCTGGGCTTTCCAGAGTCCATTCGTCCCTCAAGAGGAACAAGCAGATGGACAAGAGGCTTTCCAATGATGGATTTCTCTTCTACAATTCCCAGCATAAGGTCCGTACATAAGCAACCCTCATATACAAGTCATACCATTAATTTCTCAGTGGATTTGCAAGTTTTTGTCCTACTGCATCTCTCCAGAAATTATATTCTTCTACATGGGCCATCTGAGCATTTTCCTGCAAGTTTTCTATGGCACTCGTAAAGAAAAACAGAAGTGTCAGCAGTCACCACATTGCTGACCGTTCAATCTTGCCTGGGCAACCTATCTGTTCCTGGACACAAAGTAATGAAGTTTAAATCACACCACCCGTCTTGGCTGCGATGGACATAGGAACCAGCAGCTACTAGGCGTGAAAACACTTTTACTATTCAAGGTCTTCATTTACAGCAGGAGCGCTGCCATCTCCTAAACCAGTATTTGGAAAGCAGCACCCTACAGTCCAGGTAACAGCCTGCATTCTTCTTTCTCTTTCTCTGACCTCATAAATCGTCCCAGCAAAATTTCCATCCAAATAGATGCGCTCCCACAAACATTTATGCCAAGTCACACTTATGCCAAGCAGTGTGTCTCAACAGAAAAGCACTGCATCCAAAATATTGCATCAACTCCAGCTCCGTGCCTCTAGAAGGGTGAACATTTCTTTATCATTAATTAACTCTTTATGTGACATGACATTTATTTCATTATCTCACTGAATGTCACCGTCCAATTAGCTCATCCCCAAGGAATGGGACCTAATTAACCAAGACAAGTAAACTCAACTTTAGCAGCCTTCCTCCCCTGTAAATAAGTTGCTAGTACGTAATTACTCAGCAATAACTACCTCGTTAAAGCTTGAATAAAGATTCCTTCTCCCTTCTTTGGCTTTATTTTTAAAGAAATTTCTAAAACTCATCTATTTCCATTCTGCTTGTCACAAAGTCTGAGAAATCTGTAGGGTCAAAGCATGTTGCCTTCCAGCCTCAACTGCATGGAAGTGGTCATACATAACAATACCTCTCCTTCCACGGCTAATAGACACCAGTTTGCTCACGGGGCAATGGAAGCTTTCCAGTGGCTGAAGAAAAGGAGTGCTAGCTGAAATCTGTGTCTACAACCCAGGTGATGCCCCATGCGCCTGCTGGATAGAGTCGCAGCTACTTCACTTCCCCGATCAGCCAAATTCAGCTGCAAGAGGTATTAACTGCACAGAAAGCAGGAGGGTTTTTTTCAGCTCGCTGTCTGCCCCCTGAGAGTATGATTTGGTTGAGCATGTTAGCAATCTGAAAATATCTGTCGTGGTTTAACCCCAGTCAGCAACTAAGCATCACACAGCCGCTCGCTCACCCTCCCCCCTCAGTGGGATGGGGGAGAGAATTGGAAAAAAAAAAGTAAAACCCGTGGGTTGAGATAAAGGCAGTTTAATAGGACAGCAGAGGAAGAGAAACTAGTAATAATAATAATGATAAAAGAATATACAAAACAAGTGATGCACAATTGCTCACCACCCACCGACCGATGCCCACAGTCCCCGAGCAGCAATCGCTGCCCTCCGACCAACTCTCCCCAGTTTATATACTGAGCATGATGTCATATGGTATGGAATAGCCCTTTGGCCAGTTTGGGTCAGCTGTCCTGGCTGTGCCCCCTCCCAGCTTCTTGTGCACCCGGCAGAGCATGGGAAGCTGAAAAGTCCTTGAGTAGTGTTAGCGCTACCTAGCAACAACTAAAACATCAGTGTGTTATCAGCGTTATTCTCATACTAAATCCAAAACACAGCACTATGCCAGCTACTAGGAAGAATTTTAACTCTATCCCAGCTGAAACCAGGGCAATATCCCTCCTTTCTTTCATTGTATCTTTCCCAATTGCATGTTTTAGCTTTTTCAGTAGCAGAAGACACCCTTCGCCCTTACCAAACCGCAGAAGGTCAGGAGCAGAGCTGTATCTCCATCAGCTGATACATCCCTTCTCTGAACTGCGCTGCTCTGGGATGCAACTCTAGGCCACCCTGGCACAACCACCCATGCAACTGCAAAGGACAGAGGGAAAATGAATAACTCTCCCCAAGATGATGCAGTGCGCAGCCCTTCACTTGCAAACAGGTTATTTTCTTCGCTATTTTTTTCCACAGGTAGCATGCTAGGGGCTATATTTTACACAGTACCTGATTTGAAACACAGAGATGAAGGGTCATGAGATGAAAGGGAAGCATTAATCTCACATGTTGCCTCAGCATCACAATAAATTTCATCCCTTGATTGCTTTTGCTCTTGGCTGGAGGTCAGCATTTTCAGGGAGGAATTCTCCCAAAAAAGACATTGTACTGGCATGGGAATGCTAACGTATCACTGCCCAAACCTGCATCCTACCTGGTAGTGCAAGGGTTTTCCCATGCTGGTGCAGAGACACTTGGGAGACATCCCACAGGCTCTGGAGCAAGCCTTCCACAAACTGAGGCTGCAAATCCCAAATTTCTCATTATTACGTTTGGCTTTACAGGGAGCTATTCTTTTAAGCAGTTTTGCCACAAGCTATCTGAAACTGGCTGCTGCAATACGCGGAGGTTCACACACGGCATTGCTGAGCAGGCACAACTCGGGCATGGACCTGGCCAGGCCTCTTCTGGCTCCTGGCTCCGAGCAATCGCTGAATGCTGCAGCTCTCCCCTCCTAGTGCAACGCGAGGCAGCCTGGAGCCATCACGGACAGAGCAGTTTCATAAACATCCCAGCCTTCCTCTCCCATGCCACGCTGAGCTCCCAGTTAATGGGATTCAGAATAAATCATCAAAGACCATTTAATATCTGCCTTAAAAACCACCTCTCTACCTGTGTGGATCTTAAGGAGGCCAAAGGCACAAGGTCATTCCCAGCAGGCGTTGGGCAGCAACAAGAGAAAGATCTGCCTAAACCCCCTTTCGGGTCATCTCACACCTTGGGGATATGCTGCTGACATGTAGCACACCCAGGGCTCTGCTGCCCAGAGGAGCCATGGGGAGTGAGCACTACGTGCAGCAGGATCAGTCCCCGCTTGGCACTGCCTGCAATGGAGATCACTGGTTGCCTGGAGCACAGAAGTGTGTGCTCTCAGAGCAGGATCCACAGAAGACAGAAAGAAAAGACCATTTAGACAGTGCTGCTATCTAGCAATGACTAATGACCGAACAGTGCTCTTGGGCAGGGGCGCAAAGGGAGGAGGTACCAGTTCCCCTCCCAATTCCATTTATTTATTATTATTTTGTTATATATTTTCTCCTGGCGGTAAGCACAGTCATATGTGATGATGTAAAGCATGTGCATGATGGCTGCTAGCATCGCTGGGATGGCAGGGTCAGCGTGATCAGATCTCTACATATGTTATTTCCTTGTTCTTCGGCTTAATGGCGCGTTCCACTTTATTATTGTATTTTTTTTTTAATTTTATAAGACATGTTTCATTAAACCTGAATTATGGCAATCCAGGGAAAGAAATTAGCCCATTAAAATCACAATGAAAACATCTTATAAAAAAGGCTGTCAACTGCCATTTCTGCTCTGCTGGGTGGGGAAATAAGGAGGAGAGAGAAACTGTTGTCTCTGAGCGGGGACAGCATCTGCAAAAGGGGGATCTGTCTGCCAGATGCTCTGGAACAGGAGCCCCTGTCGGGGGGAGCTAAAGGGCTCCTGGGGGCTGACTGATTTTTTTTCCATCAAAAGGCCTATTTCAGGTCTTTCAAAAGAGCCAAGAGAAGAGGAGCATTGTCCTACATTCATGTTTGGTCTCACTTCCTTCTGCCCAGGTGGACAGCAGAAATGAGCGGGCAATTTCTGCTTGGATTTCCCTCCTGCAAAGCCCCAGCGAGGCTTGAAGCAATGGTGATGTGCACTGGAACTACAGCACCCTGGGGTTTTATGGAAGGGAGAAAGTTCTGTGCTAGAGAACAAGCACAGGCCCTGGCAGACAGGGAACTGGAAGCAAGGAGTATCCCTAAAGCCTCATTTAGGAAGGTTTTGCACTTTTCTTTGAAACAGATTGCTCCTCCTGTTGTCAGAGACATCTTGCACCACCAGGCCCGGGCTTAGGTGCTCCCATACATCGCTTTCTTCCTTCTGCAGCAATGACATTCTCAGAGGAGGAAAGAGATTTTGTTAGGAATAAAAGTGGAAAGAAAAATAAAACGCCTTAAGCTCACTCATTTATGGTTATATGGGGTAGGAAGCTCAGATCTATTCTCCAGTCCAATTGCTGCGTGATTGCTGCTGCTGTCCTAAACTCACCGCACCCTCTGAGCAAAACAGTGCTGCACCTCTCTGTGCTTTCCAGCAACATAGCAAAGGTATTAGCTGGAGGAAAAAAAAGTCTGCCTGCCAGGGAATAAAGGTCAGTTCTGCTGAAATTAAATAGATTTTGAGACTGCATGTCAATTAGACACATACAAAAGAAAGTAATAAAGTTAATCCACTAAACTGGAAAGCTGTGATAAAGCAGCCTTGTAAGATACATAGAAAAGAAGGTGGGGAGGGGCTGGTAAACAGAAAGAGAAGTGAGGAACGGAATAAAAGAAAGTACAGAAGAAGAAATAATGAGTAAAAGAGGAGACTGAGATAAATGTGATATTCATTCCTGAAAAGGTAAAAGCAAATGAAATGAGATCAGGATGAAAGGCAGAACCCAAATAATCCAAAATACGCAGTTCTGCTGTGTCGAACATAAGAAGGGAGAAGGTTTCTTCTTCACAGACAAGATAATTGTCTTAAGAGCCCAGGAGAGCGGATCTGTGTTTGAGAAAGAGCACAGTGGCAGAGGCAAGAGGAGGAGGGGACGCCTGGGTGGGGAGAGAACAGCCTGACCTCCCACATCCCCAGTACTTGTGCACCTGCCCGGGCCAAGAGCAACCACCACATCAGCAGCCATCAGGTGAGATACTGCTGAGTCTGGGGTCCATCTGTTAGCGATGCAGCCTTGTCTGACCTAGGACAGAAATGAGCAGATCACGTAGTTCAGGTGCTCCTTTCCAGTGCAGTGCTGTACAGACACTGGTAACAATCTCCAGTCTCATGGATCGTCTTCGTTGAAGCAACAATCTGTACAACCCATAGATCCATGCATTGGACCCATATGACCCATTCACCAGGGATCATTGCAGTGGTTGATCTTCAACCATCCCACAAGTAGCTGCTGAGGACACCAGAAAATCCAGCTCTGATCAAAACGATAACATGGGAAGCTGAAAATCTGGCTCTGGGTTTACTGCTGAGGCCTCTGAAGCCCAGCAAACGCTTGTTTGAAAATCTGCCCTCCCTGTCACCTTGTCTTCCAATTCTTTGATGTTTTTAAAGTGAAGACGATGCACTTAGACTCTAAGAGCACTTAGTCCTTCAAAGTCTGTTTCAACAGACTTTTACAGTGGTAACTGCCTTTGTCCATTTGATCACCGATACACAATAAAATTCAGCAGCAGTTTACGTGCTTTGGGGAAATATGCTTGTAAAAGTCCCATTACAGTTTATTGGATGCTTTTTGCTTCCTTCTGTGGTTGAGGAAGAGTGGAAATTGTTCTGTTTAATGTATACGCAGGGGTATGACGAGAGTTCAGCCACATCTGGGAAGCAGTGCCTTGCACACCACTCATGCAAGCAGACCTTCTACCAGCTTAAATGGCCTGAACTGAGAAACAGCATGGTCTGAATCGTCAACCAGGATAAACTGGTTGCTCCACTGAAGCAGACCTGAGGGCAACTTAGATGGATCACAGCCCAGTATGGTCATGGATGCAGCATGGATCTTAACGCAGCATGGACAGAACTTGAGGGAATGACTGAACGGTGTATGACAAGACTTCAGATGTCACAGAAAAGCTGCTGTTATGTGACACAGCCCCATACCAGCCCTCAGTCTATATATACTTCTGAGTGAAACCATGGAGCTGGCTCCAACTAGGAGTTGACCTAAGATGGACCTAAAATGGCAACCTAAGTCGACCCTTAGAACACCTTTCATTTCTTCTGCCTATTTTATCTTTCCACAAAACTGACTGGCCCTGAAAAAACTCTCCATCATTTCCTTTAGAGGAGATTAGTCCCCAGGATTTGAAGAGGCAAACAGTTCATCCATGTTTTCTCCACCCCTTAAAAGCTGCCTGCAGCCCAGATCCTACCCTTGATTTGGCAATGCTTCTGTACAGAGGCCAGAATATGCTGGCTGGAGGTAGGGTTTGCCCAGTGAATGGATACACCGCCTTGCCTTTCCACTTTTATTTTACTGTTGCAATTGTTACTGTGCTGCAGGGCATTTCCTGGGTTTAATGAACATCAGGCGGGCCTTCCACCTGACGGTTCATTAGTGCCTTCCAACAGAGAAAGCACTACACTGAAGTCATTATTGACTTGTTACATGCACCACTGAAGGATTTCCATATGGAGAGGTAGTCAGCTGAGGTGACCCTGAAAACATGGAGCCTCACATCAAACACCAAACAGAAGATGTATGAAAGAGCATCAGGGAATTTGGTACCATTAGCCTGGTGTCTCTGATCCCGCTGCAAGGATGGAGTGGAGCCGATGTGGCTGACACTGCCAAGATTTCAGGACCCTCACAGAGGCCATTGCATTGAATCGACTGTGTTTCTCAAAGAGTTCTTACCCCCGGCACAGCCAAGGCTCTTCCAGCTGTGGTCAGCAAAGAGCCTCCTGGGTAGGTCAGCCCAGATGCAAGAACTGAGGGGAAAAGGGATTCTTTTAGTGAGATCCTAAATGTGGATTTCCAGTGGAAGAAAGAGAAGGAGAGTATAACACTTCACTGCAAGAGGCAAACATCTCTCCGAGTGGCTCATTAGGAGAAAAGAAGGTCGATTAAAGCTGGAATCAAAGAACTGCAATACTAATGTTATAAATATATGTGCAAAGTGGTCCTCTAGCCTCACTCTCACATTCTCATGCACCGGGTTTCTGTTCTCCCTTGCCTCTTTTAAAAGGACAGAGAGGAACAGGCTGATTAATAAGGCTACAGAAAAACAGAGAACCATCTCCAGAGAAAGAAATACATTTTGTTTATACTCATTTCCTTATTTTTCTTCCCCCCAATGAATTTTGACACTGACCTTTTCCCCTTTTCTGTTTATTGTTTTAAATAAGTTTCTGCTTTCAAAACACCTTCTCTCCACTTCCCCCCCTCTCCTTTTTATTAATCTCAAAACAAGGGAGCAAGCAGGTTCCCAGCTCCTCCAGTAAGGGAAACGTTCAGTTCAAATTTTCTCATCAAAACCTGGTAGGTGTTTATCTGATTTTTGTCACACACACTACTTAGGCCAAAGCATGTCTGAGGAGGCATATTCATGATGTATTTCAATATATGTTTATTGCCATGGCTTCCTCATCCTTTATTACTTCGCTCTTCTCTCTGGAAGAACTTTATTCAGCTTTACCCACCATTGCAAGCACAGTATCAACCCCAGGTTCAAATCAGAGTAGCACAGATGTGTAATAGGAACTGGCTACAAGGGAGCTGAAAGGAAGCCCTTGGGTACCAAACACCCGAGGTGCCTTGTACCTGACCAGCAGCATCCCAGTTTGGTGCAGTAAAGGAGCGGTGCTGGCGAAGCGAGCCTGGCGCTTCCAGCCAGGCCCCAAGCAGGAGGAGAGGACGTGCCAGGCAGTCCCCTGAAGGGCAGAGCTTTAACATTGATGCAGAGTCATGTACGGTGTTGGGCAAAGGAAAAACAGAGGGGAACGTAGTTTCTATTTGGTCCTGGAGAGGCACACTGCAAAACTACAGATGCCACTACATTGCCCTGCACCTGTATCTCTCCGACAGAAACATACACACATACCCCAATGGGAAATTGGTGCTGGACTTACTACTTGCCATCTGCAAATGGCACAACGTGTCTTAGCAGGTAGTGGTGTGCATCTGGCATGCAGCATCCAAACATCCCCCTGGCCTGAGACATCAAGGCATGATCAGATCCAGCTGTGTTGGGAAGATGTGCCAGAAAGGACTGGGGGGTGTGGAAAGAAAATACACAACTATGTTGTATGCCCTAGCATCTGAACCCACCCAGGGTGGGGTGTGGGGAAGCCCTGACACCCCTTTCCCAGTAAACCTGCACCTGTAATGGATGCTCTGGTGAGGCAGCATCTCACAGCAAATCAGACAGCACTGAAATCTGGAATTTAGCCTGAATCTAAAATATATATATTTAACACCCCAAATGCAAAAGCATGACCTAAGTACCAAGTACTAACTTGGGCCACAATAATACAGGTAATACATAATTATTGCTGAAATAGTTCAATGCAAAAGTTCCCTCAGCTACAAACATATCACATTTCTCCTCTGTTTGATGTCCTAATTACAAGTATCACCGTCCATCTGAGTTAGAACTAGATTAAGGCCCTGCGTGCATTTAAAGTAGCTGTTAGCACTGCTTAATGGTGAGAGATGACTAATTGGCCATCATGTTGGTGATGAATGAAGCTGAGATGCAAGGCAGTGCATGAAAATTACGTATGATGATTGCCAAAAATTAGATTGAAGATAAAAAGACATGTACACACACACACACTCCCTGTCCTGTTTGAACACCAAGGTTGGTCTGAAACCTGCCAATAGCTCTGAATACAAGTGGAGATGGGATCATACTGTAGCCAGCAGCTGGGTGTCCCGTGTTCATCCCTGGGCTGGACTCCTGCACCTCCACCCTCTTCACACATGGTGGGGTGTGCTTGTCATTGCAGGTGTGAAAGAAGATGTTTCTCACGCTGCAGCTGGTTCTTTCCCCACCATCGCCACAGAGTAATAATCTTGTCACATCTCGCAAGTTAAACGTGGTTTATCCGACCCTGCATGCAGCACTGGCAGCACAGCAGGCCTCCCTCTCCCCTTCCAGGCCGTGGTGAAGCAGCTCCCCTGTGTGCTGTCAGGGCGTGCGTGTCGTTGCAGGTGCTACTTTTCAGTGGAAACAGAAAAAACAAGGTCCTGACTGCCTCAGCTCATTAAAGGCTCAGTGCTGTGGGGGGCTAAGGGTATCAGCAAGGCAAGGACTGGTGAGAGAAGTAGTATCTTTCATTAACCTAGTGAGAAAGCTAACAAGCTTACAGGCATGTGAGGCAGATACGGAGAAACCAGCCTGCTGCTTCTCACAGCTGTATCAGCTCCTCTGATGAAATTCATCAGCACTCTTCACAAGGGTGGTGGAAGGGGTTTTTAAGGCTATTGTGTGTACAAGGTACTTAGACTCGCTTCTTCCCAACCTGTTAGTTCTGAGGCTATGTCCACCTCTTCGGTCACCAGTGGTCAGTGCTCGGCTGTTAAAGCACCTTTGTGTTCAACCCTCGAGGTGGCTGCATTTCAGCGCAGGCTGGACTCACTTCTGTAGAGTTGTGAAGGCTTTTTACTGTGAAATGTTCACAAGTGCAAGTAGTACTCAGCAGAGTGAAGCCTCGCTTTTTTACTGGAGCACAGGCTATGCAATGAGTTGGTAATAATAATGCACTTTTCTGTCTCACCTACTTTCCCGCCCCCTCCAAAACGAGCAGCGGCACTTCCTCCCATCCCTCTCAGTTTCCTGATACAGAGCTGCATCAGATTAAAGAACTTGCTACTGAAGCTAAGAAAATACTTTGCTCTACCTTGGTCTCATTGTTGGGCCACTGGTGATTGCAGATATCCTCAATTAAGGTGGGAGGCTGGGACTGGACCACTCCATGCAAAATGTAAGATAAACTTTGCTATCTGTTCAGAACATGAAAATAACAAAATCTTCGTGGGAAATTTCTAAGCTGACTCCTAGCTTGGACGCTTGGCCAGGCAAATCTGGGATGTGTGATAGGAACCCGTAGCCTAAATTTTTACCTGCTCCAGCAGCTCATGAAAAGAAGTTACCAAACGGCATCACAGGAGGTAAAGTTTGTGTCGCACGAGTCTTAATTCTCTCTGGTGCATTGGCTCAATATGACCAATCACTGGAAACTGGTATTTCCCAAACAAAATTATGGACACTTGGCCAGGTTTGTTTCAGTTGATTTTTGGAATCAAGATGTGAACTTTTGCTGAGGGACATCCTCCCTGTCCATGGGTTTTGATGTCTTTTCACAGCAAACCCCAGGTTCGGAAGGGGATGAGGAAAGAGATCAGTTTTCTTAGTAGAGAGTTCCTGCAAATACTTTCCACAGGAGAAAGGGCTTTGGGTTGAGAAATCAACAAGCGGGTCCATTAAACATTCCACATAATGCAACTGTTGATATAATGGGGCCCAAGATGCTTGAGACTGTCCCGGCGCTCCTCCTCATCCATGTGTCATGTTGCTCCTGGTTGAAGTTTCATGCATCATTGCACAGGCCAGCGCGGGATGTGTGTTATTCTCCTGCACAGCGTGCTGCTCTCTCAAATGTATTGAGCTCGTGCTTGGGCAAGGTTTTAGGAGTGCTGTCAGCGCTGCAGGATTGCCCATGTTTCAGTCTGAGGCAACTAGCTTGCTGTGACCACCCAGATTTGATTTAAAGAGGATGCAGAGGTACAGCAGAGTCTCGTGCTACGTACAAGTCTTTATAGCTGTGTGGGGCGCTTTTTGCTGGTGTGTGCAAGTGGGAAAGCAAAATGGTCATGATACCAGTATCCCTTGGGGCTGCTACAGTCCATGCTAGATGCCAGCCCACGTGAGATGCACTTAATGGTTCCCAATTGTCTGAAAATTCATAAATTTCCAAAATTATCCTAATGGCAAATATAAATCTTAAAAAAGCCCTCACTTCTCACAGTCCTTTCATGCATTGCTTGGCAGTCAGCTTGTCCCCAGGATATGAGGAAGCATCTGTGTTTGTAGGGTGGGTGTGGGAGGAAACTGGCTTACCCATGAAAATATTGCCAATTGCACCTTTTATTTCACACATTTAGCCACTGAGATGAAACAAAACTGTGTAGAAAAACTAATTTCATCTGCTGCACAATACCATTATTACCATAATCTAGTATAAAAGGGTGAACTTCACAGCACTGGTAAATACATTATGAGAGTCATTTAAGATCCCGGCTCAACAGCTGAGCATACAGAGAGGCTCGCATTTTTGCAAACAAGGGCTTACAAAACTAACGCCTTCTTGCTGCTATGATCGACGCTTTAGCTCAGTTACCTGAGGAATAATGAAACACCTGAGCGCACTATTCCTTTTTTTCCAGACTTGATTTTAAATATTTCTGTTTCTCCACCCTACCTATAGCCTGGAACTGCATCTTCTTCAGTATAGCGGCAAGGAAACTGCAGGAGGATAACAGAGAAGACCTTGTCTGTTCCTGCCTCTGCCACCAGTTGCCTTGCCAGACTTGAGAAAAACAGTTTACTCTGTCTGCCTAGTGCATCGCACCCCGGAGCGCTCACTCTCTGTTTGCACAACATGTAGTGCAGGGGGTAAAGCACTGTCAAAAGGTGCCTGCAGCTGAAAGCATGCTAGTAATTAGTAATAGCCCATGGCCCCCCGGCTCCAGGCTCAGCACATCATCTGTCAGCTCAGCAGCCAGGGTGCACTCCTCTGGCCAGACAGTCTCTCTTCCAGGACAAGAACCAGAGCTACAAAATACAGGGCAAGTTGTGACAACCGGATGGAGATGCGTAAGCGCATACCAGTTTATCCAGGGGCTACATTTTTCCTCATTGCTTCAAATGAAATAGTAAGTTTCTAGCAGAAGCCTTCATACAGGAACATTTTTCATTGCCCTTCCACCAGCCAGCAACACACCGTATTTTCCTTATTCTCTGGGCTGTATCCAGGGGGTATTTTCCACACGTCCTGTGCTCAGTCAGCGGTTATGCCTCCACATGCCACAAACTGACTGGTGAACTGTGCATACCTGATACCTTGTACCTCACACTGAGCTTATGGTTTCCCTACAGTTTCCCTACATCTTTTCTCCAACTCAGCAGGGAATCCTTATCAATCATACTTTCTCCAAGGGTCAGTTCCTGACCCATCTGACCTCAGCCACCTGCCATGTCATAACGCATTAACACCGCTGTTCAGGGGTGGTGCCCCGAAGGGCTCCTGAGACCGAAGCAGACTTGTGTGCTCACCAGGGTAACTCTTAGACTAAAAGCAGAATTCAAACTAGCCAGATTTGGGCCTGTTTACAGACACTGGTCACTCCTGCAGAATGTATTAAAGGCATGATTGCCTGGTGGAGTTAAACTTTTTGCCCCCAACTCAAAATCCTCCAGGAGGGGCGTGAACTCCTCTGAAAATGTCACGTCTGGAGGTTGCGGTACAGCACAGGTGAACTTGCTTTTTTAAGCACCTTTTATGTACGCTGCAGAAGTACACAGCCCTCCGGGAGGCTGCAGCACACAGTGAAAGCCACTGTGGCTTAGTCACCTGACTTAGTGAATATTGTCCCCAGTTAATCTTGTGCTGAAGATGATCTTTGAAGTACCAATCATGCAAAAATCGACTTTATGTTTGAAGGACAAATGCAAAGTCTCTCTTACTGTCCTTTTATAACACACACTCCATCACACCTGACACAACCACTCCTGTCAAATATTGTAGTTTAAATAGCTCTGTTGGTAAATGGTAAACACAAGAGCATACATTTGGATAACCTTACACCCTGGAGAGAAGAGGGTGCCCTGGATTTATTGTTACAATGTTTAATATTGCTTCATTTTGTCGAAAGAGAAATACTGGAGTTGTTCATAAAGGTAAACCCTGTAAATCAATAAAGACATTCTCGGTAAATCTGATTCGTAGCTGGGAAAGATTTTAGCTGCATCGCTAAGAGATGCAGAGGTGGGAAAGCTGTTTTTTTTCCAAAAATGAAAAAAGAGCATGGCATGGAGAGAAGTGCTTTCTGCTTTAGGTGCCAAGAGATGCACCTGACCAGTCTGCTGGTCTGGAATATCTTCCCACAGGTTGTCAAACCCCCATGGTGTTCAGAGGCAGCAGCGCACAAGAAAAGCACCAGAAGCAGGGGAATCCTTCTAGAACATACCTCTGAGCTTGCCTGAATTTCTCTAACAGCAGCACTGAGTTTGATTGCTTTACGCTCAGGAGTCTGACCCGCTCGCTGCTGTAGCTCAAGCCAGGGTGCTTTAACACTGGTGCAGCACCCAGGTCCTGCTTTCCAAATGTCTTGTGTTGGCTGCATTAATGCGACAGAGACCCTGCATGTAAGCCCTGCCAGTAGGCGAGCTCCAGGGGATGTGCTGGTTGCTTAGAGAAGCATTTGTACCCTGGTTTCCTCTCCTCAAGAGGAAGGCAGCTGGCCAGGATCTCGCCACAGGCACCAGTGGGAAGCATCTTACAAGCTGAGCATTCCCACCCAGATTCTACCTTGCAGGGCAGGATGTTCTTTGCTATTCAGTTCAGAGGGTGAAAACGTGAATGTAAACCCACACTTCAGCATTTGATGACCTAGGGAGCGGAGGCTGTTGATAAGTCTATCCTGGAAACTAGTGGGAGAGTTTCTAATTGTATTCCTACAGCTTGTTTATGCTGGGCTTCGCTGCTTGCTTATTTGAACTGCCTTGATTTTGAAGGTTTGTTTGGGGTTTTTTTGTTGTTTTTTCTAATAAGCTATGTACTGCAATTTATTCTGTATCACAGAAACCAGAGAAACATCTCCGAGAGAAAGACAACTCATGCAAAGAATGACTCAGATGTACATCCCATCCTGCAGAGAAGAACAATGCTCATGCCAGCACAGCAGAGCCTGCTAAAATCTGTAACGAGGCTGCTGGAAAACACGAAGAAGGTTGGATGAGTTATAGAAACAAAAGCCAAACCCTCTGATCAAAGAATCGAATTAGAGACAAGAAAGGAAGAGAGAACTGGCTGACAGTCAACCAGACGCCCTGCAGGACTTAGAGAACACAATTTAATCTCTCTTTGCTTCAGTTTCCCATCCATAAAATGGCTACTGGCCACCTTATCGACTTAGTCGATGGGAGGCTGGGGTCAGAGACGGTCTCTCATTATATGTCTGCCCACTTCCTAGCCAAGTGGATCCCGTATTTCTATGAAGGTAAATAAAGGAGAAATTCTTAAACACCAGCACAGTTAAATCAAATTTCTAAATGATGTTGTGTTTCACTTGTAACTGCCTGTGAGCTCTTACTGAAGCTTTTTCAACTGGGGAGACATTCTGGACCTCTTTTTCCCATGAGACACACTGATGAAGTTGGAGCTGGGGGCTTTGAGCCTTACAAAATCCCTTTCCTCTTCCTCACCCCTACTTCTGTGAAACTTGCATGGACATCATCCCTTTTAAGACCATGACCCCTCCATCAAACAGGGCTGAAACTGGCTGAGATGTGCAGAAGTTGGTGAGTCAAAGGACATGCAGCTGCACAACCTGTTTCAGGGAAAACAAACTCAAAATCAAGCCGGCTGAGCAAAACCAAGCCAACTCTCCCATCTCAATCAGCAGTTTATGTCCTCTAAACGGTCCTGTCTCCTTTCCATACCGTTCAAGTCCAAGGGGAATTATATCACCAGGCAAATGAGAAGACAATCTGGTTTTGATTTTCATTCAGTCTCCATCACCTTAGCTGTCTTAATACACTGAGGACCCAGTGGCTGTAAGCTGAGACTGAAATATTTAAATGGCATCTGAAACACAAATATTAACAGGGAGAGAAACTATTTCCTGGAAGAGCTGACCAAAGAGCGGTGCTAATTCTCCATCACTTAGATCCAAACCAGAAGAGCATAGGAGGAACCACAACTTACTAGACTCAGTGCAGAGGTCAGTCCTTGAGCTTTTCTGAGCTTGACAGGTGCTAGAGGCCAGAGCAGAGCTTCTTTCTGACCAGCTAACCTACAGGACCAACTCTTACTCATACAGAGTCTCTGTTGCACTAGTATCAACCCAGGGAGATGAACTTGCACCACTCTTGGAGGCCACTAGAGAAATACACAGCAGAAAAGCACGTGAGACCCATGACCAGGATTTCAAGCCAAAACTGCATCATTTATGGCAACACATCTGGTCTGACCACAGGGTTTTCTAGATAACAAAAGAAAAAATTTGTCATCCCATGTTCTTAAAGAGTTCATCTGCAACTGAATCCCCCCGCAGGCTGCCCAGCTTCCCCAAGCTGCCACCTCAGATGGGCAGCCGACTTCTGGGGACGCAGAAGCCCTGCTGCCCTGGCTGTGGTCTCAGGGTGATGGGCTCTGTCTCTGACATGGGGATGTTTGGTCTGACACAGCTGCTGTACACATGAGGGAGCCTGGCACTCAACGCGTTAATGCAGATCCCTGCTGGAGACCATTCATCGATGTTGATAGCAGTCCACAAGATTCTTAACCTCTGTCTAATACTGTCACGCTGAATAGATGGTTTGCCCTCGTGTTTGCAGCTTTCACTGCCTTGTCACGTAATATCTTCAGGGGCCAGAGGCCACACCACTGCTTCTATCAATCCAGCTGCGTGCCCTGCCTTATTGCATTAGTCCTTTACATCTCTGTCAGACTCTGGTAGGCAGTCAGGGATGTTTACTGATATCCACTGCACAGTCAATCTCAGAGTGATCTCGGTATCTATGACCCCTCTCTTTACAAATCACATTGGTTGAAGGCTATAATTATGGGATATAATTAGAAGTGGAGTTTCATTTAATGGAGGCAGCAACATGTCAAGCGCCCCAAGAGTCCACCAAGCTGCAAGCTATAATTCCTCCTCACTCCCCTCTGCTGCTCCTGCTGTTTTGGAGCACATAAAATGCCTGTTGCACTGAGGATGACCTAGATGATGCTGATGCTCTTGCTTCAGATGTTGTATCTCCAGCTAAGAAGTAAAGATCTAAACGTGAATTTAGCCCATCATTACACTTACCAGATCTTACAAGACAGCAAGAGACCTAACAGGCCAATGGATTGAATCCACGGGCTTTCAACTATTCCCATAGTAGGATCCCTCCCTTTTCCAAGCAAGCTTGTCCAACCCCAATGCACACTCAGTGCATCCGCTTTTACTCCCTTCCCAGGTTGCAAATTCAAGTAGAAATGAATATGGCAGTAGAGACAAGTCCCCTGTATATGAAGGCATGGAAGATGATCCAGTATTTGTTATATTAATTGTCTTGAGAGAGGTTTGTTCTACCTCTTGACAATCCTCCAGTAGCAAACAAACTCTGGAGAAGATTCAGGGTACCTATGACTTCAGCTGTAAAATGTCTTTGGAAAGATGGAGTGCAGTCTTCATCTCTTGATCAACATAAACCTTTCATGTCCTGGTAGATTCTAAAGCCAATCTTTTCTGGACTATCAGCACCACAAAAAGAAGTCATTACTACAGAGCAGGAGCAAAATCCAAAGCAGAAATGAATAAAAAGTACCTGTGAGAAAGGTGACAACAAACCAACCTAGTCAGCATATATTCCTCCTACGCTGCACCACCCAAGCGTCCAGCCCTGCATCACCATGGCGTAGTGAAAGGCCTCGGCAGCCTTTTGGGTGTAGTCAATCGTTGGCCTTTCTGCTGCAGCAGGCAGTAACAGGCCCTACGACGACTGAGATGGGAGCCCTTGTCAGCCACTGGGATGAGAGCAGCAATGACTCTTGTACCACTTGGGAAACAGCAGTGAGTCCTTTCGACAGCACCACTGGTAACTGCTAGGAGGAACGTACTCATCACCAGGCCGTTGTGCCACCTAGGTCCTGGGACCCAGTTCCTCTCTGGGCACGGGAGCCAACACAACTCAGCTGTCCGCAGCTGCCTGGGAACCAACACGTGCCAGCACAGGGCTCAAAAGAGCTGAGGCAACTCTGATGGGAAATGGCAGCAGTCAGACTATGGAAAAAAGCCAGCAGGGTCTTTGTTCTGAGATGATTGGAGGACACAAGGAGCCAAGATCGTTTCTCATCAAGTAAAAGAAGTGAAGAGCGCATTCCTAATTCAATTGGTGTCAACAGGAATTCAGCTCCTATTCAGGCATTTGAAATGGTGAAACTGCACCAGGAATTTGCTTTGCAGCCTGGGCAAGGAGTAGACGGACATGACATATTTAAGTCCCAAGTGCAGCAATGAAGGGCATGCAAATACCATTACCTACTTGGAAAGCTTTGGGGTGTCTTTGGAGAGAGACAATGAGAGAAATTCAAAAGACAGCACTGACCGCATCTTTGAGTGGCAGTTTACTTGTTTACTTTTGTGCCTCTGAATAAAAACCACCAAGGGAAGAAATACAACCACCACTGACCGCTGCTGGAGAGAGATTCCCAAGAGCTGTCTCATACAGAGTTTGAGTGGTGCAACCTGAAAAGGAGAAGAGTGAGCTGGGAAGAACAATGCCAGCAAAGGTGCTGCTCGAGAGACCTGTCTTGCTCTGATGAAATCATTCCAGCCAACACTGGGCTCCGATCAAAGGGGAATTTTGGAAGCAGCTTCCCAGCCATCTTGTGTGATAATCCAGCTCTCTTTCCTTCACCCTGACAGAGCAGAGACTGGAGAAAATGATGAGGATTTTATAGCTCTCTGCGGTAAGCAGTTAATAACTCTCTGAGGCTATAGATCTGGGCTCCACTGCAGGGCTGGAATAATTCACAATAAAACATGACTTTCATTTATCACTCTGACACTTAATAAATACTTCCTGGTGAAGCCCAGGAAAGAGGAAGAGAAGGAGGGAGGGGGACATCCCATGCTTGTGGTCACCAGGTGCTTTCAGTGAACATGGCACATGGCACATGAGAGACCAACCAGGAAACAGAGGCCTGGGACCTGTTAGAGGAATGGAGTGATGAGGCCTCGGCTTAATAGGGACTTTTTTTGTCCGTAACCATAATAAGAGGCCCCTTCTGAGCTCAGGCAAGGCCCCTGTGGACATTGACATTGTATAATACTGATAATGATGGATGAAGGGTGCAAATACCAAAGCAAAATGGTGTGTGGCCCTTTCTCCTCTCTTGTGCTGCCATCACCCCACTGCCACCACATGAGGAGGGCTGGTGCATCCCGCGTGCTGATGGCCCTATGTGCCAACCTGCTTCTGCAGCCACCTTTGCTTGGGTATGGAAGTGCTTCATGGACATACATCGTCATGTTGCTGCAGAGAGGAAGGAAAACCTTGTCTGTGTTCTTCAGGAAAGGAAATAAACTTGAGGCAAAAACTTGCCCTGAGAGAACCAACGGCAATTTGCCTGGGGCATCTCTCAAAGTCCTCCAGCAGATGGGCTAGCCTTGCCCAGAACATGTCTCTGCTTCCCCTGCAGGCATGAGCGATTCCCACTGATGTGCAACCTGAGATCTGGGCAGGGATCACATCCTGTTACCTCCAAATCCCACCTAGCCCCAGAAAGAAGTGGGAGCTCAGCCGCAGGGAATGGAAAGTAAGCCAGCAAGTATCTCTGGCAGGAGCTGCTATTTGCTCGCAGCCCCAGCTCCCTTGGAAATCACAGCTGCCTCTGAGGTGAGCAGCAGTGCTCCCACGCCACCCACGTGCCGCAGGGCTGCCGGCAGGTTTGCTCCCAGGGCAGGTGCTTGCTATGTGGGAGAAGCCTGCATCCACTTATAGTTTCTCTCTGCTGGATTCCCTTTGCCTTGAGCTGTCAGTGGAAACAGCACAGACACCAGCCTTTGTAAATCAGATAGCGAGGCATGGTTTACTACGACATACAAAGCAAGGGATATTGGTGGGAACTAGATTTGCCTGTGGCTCTTTTATGTGGTTGCTTTGCAGATGGTCTGTCCAATGCCTCACATCTTCTTGAAGGCCTTTTTATCTACATAGATGCAATTTCCTTTTCAGTTCATCACATCTACATACTTATCAGCTGATCAATGGAAGAGACTCTCATCTTCCCACACTCTGAAGAGACTTGTAGCAGCTGCTGCTGTATTCACACAAAACCCTGATGGACCACAGAGCCATGGAGATCCCCGGTTCCCTCTTCCCAGCCCTGGCTGTTCCTCTCAGAGAGATGGCGTCCTGGTTTAGCTGAAGAGCTCATCCCTACAGGGGGGAGGTGAGGATATTGCTATATTGCTCTGAACACTCTGGAAGTGTTTTAGCAACAGAGGCAAACAACAAACATTATCTTGTGCACAATATCGACTCAGTTAATTGGCAAGTGAGGTGTTGGACTGGCCTCCTGCTTGGCTTAAATTGTATATGCACTGAACACTGTCTCCACTCATCATGCTGTCAGTGGGAAAGGCTCCATACAGGGTAATCACATGCTGCTGCAAACTCAGTGCTTGGTAAAGCTGCAAATCAAAAGAAAATAGCAGACAAACAAAGAGGGGAGATGGAAGGAGGGGTGGAGGGGGCCAAACTGGAGAACACAAGCAAACTCACAGACTGCAACTGTAGCTGCCCCTTCTGGGAGCTCAAGGATTCCTGAGAAACTTCGAGTTGGTCTGAGGTTCACATATGGTGGCTATAGGCAGACCCAGCAGAAATGAACAGGAAGGAGAGAGCTGGGGAGCTGCGTAAGTGAGTCTCATATCTTTCAGTCCTGGTGCTAACAGGAGAGGGGAGAGCTGGCACTGGGGAGTAGCATAATGGAAGAAGGAGGATGTTCTGCCGGTGCCTTCTCGCATAACCTTGGGAAAGTCACAGGTGCTTCCTTTGCCACAATTCCCACATGGCAAATGAGCATTATAGTCCTTCCTGTGTCCTTCCCTGCTGCTTACTGCTTAAGGACCAGGTTCTTTTAAGACAATATAGACCCCCGAAGATGCATGTGTGTGCCCAGAAGTATTTAAAATTGTTCTAAGCAATTATGTGCCTAACTCACTTGGGTCTTGTCCCATTTCAGTGCAGCCTCGGGCATCCAAATGCCTCTCCAAATCTGGCCCTTAGACTCTTTGAGGCAGCAAATTGTCTCTTACTATAACTGTCTGTATAAATACAAGTGTCTGTGTATGCATGCACATGCGCATTGCTGGCTTGTGGTCTGGCACAAGTAAGCAAAGAGCTACAGCTGTCTAAAACTAAAAGCTGTCTCCCAGGAGGTCAAAGGCCTGTGGCCACCTTGCAGATTCTTACTGCAGGTGCAATACTGCATCTCAGCTACAAAACTGTGGATCTGATTCTCTTCCCACTTTGCACCCAGGCCACATGAGACCTCACCTGTTCCTGCCTGCCAGCGGTCAGGAGCTGGGCAGAGCCACGCTGATGGCCCTGGCAGTTGTTGACTATCTAGAAGGGTTACTGAGTGCTCTTGGCCAGCGGACACTTCTCAGGACCTAGAGTCACACAGAAGCACAAGCAGGTCAAGGGGAGGCAAATCAGCTTGTAACCTCTTCAGCCCTGAACTGGGAGAAACAAAACAAAACCCCCACACAACCTGCATGCATTAGCAGTAAGGACGGTGGCTGTCAGAGGGGGTTAATGAACCAGCTGCTCAGTTCCCATGCAGACAGACATTTAATTTATAGCTGCCAGAAAGTCCCACACATTTGGAGATCACATCCTTGGTGGAAGTGGTGTCACATCAGAGAAGCACAGGGCAACCCGGCCACTGGGAACAAGGCTGCTCTCCATGATATCAACTCCATTAAACACCTCTCCCCCAGCTCCGTGCATGCCAGAAAGCGTAGGGGGTTCAGGGCAGTGAAAATTTACACTCTCAGCTCTGACAGCCACTTTGGCTAGGGTTTAGGCATGTTTGCTAGGGAGGCATTTGGACAAGGGTGTTAGCCTTTCTGTTAAGCTCATGTTCAGAAAGGATGACAAAGAGGGGGAAAAAGCATGTGGGTGAGAGCAATCCATAATGCTGGAGCCAGGCCACATGGCCAGCAGGCATATTTAATGTACAGATTAGTTCTTCACTTGAAAGCTGCAGACTTAATTTGTTAGTACAGGACTTACTCTCTGCCTTTGTGTATACTGTGTCTAACCCCAGTTCCCAAGTTCATCTGGAAAGCAGACGTTTCCATTAGCAGCGCTTAAAGCTCGGCTCTGTCAGCACTTCCACTACAAGTTTGGAGGAGTTAACTCCCCATAAAGCATCCGCTCCCAGCTGGAACACAGCATACAAGACGGGGAGATACATCTGCATAAGTCCCATTAGCACTTAACGTTCATTATCTCCTGGGCCCTGTAGTTGGAAAACACCTCCTGAGCTCAGTGCAGGAGCCAACATACTTACCAGATTTACTTTGCAGACATTTGGCTGGGGATTTTACTTAAGGTTTAACTCGATTGGCAGACATTGTTTTTCCGGGTGGCTTCTGTTCCAGCTCTAGGTTTCTGTAAAGCAAGTATGAGATGCATTGGCAGAGTGTGCTGGGTGTTAATTAGCAGCTACAAGCACACCCTCAAATGCAATAAGATTTTTCATTCACAATCTGGAATGGAATAACGATGCAAGCAGAGCACCAGGTTGTGGAGAAGGGTGTTTTCTTCATACCTGCCGTCAAATTGGATGAGAGTTTGGGAGCCAGGTGGGGAGAGCAGAGAAAAGTCTACTTAATGTCAGGACAGCAGGGAGGAATAGATTTAGAAGAACACCATGAGTCAAACTAAACACACAGTTTCACATGTGTGATCATCTGCTGCAGAGCGAGGTGCACACTGTTACCCTATGAAAACCTGTCCAGGAAAGCAGGGGATGCTACAAATCCATGCAGATTCACTGCAGACATTCCAAGATCCTGGCTGCCCAACAGCCCTGCTGTTGCTCACGGCCCTTTATTTCACTTTGTTTTGTGTTTTTCAGTTTGATGAAGAACAAGGACATGAACTATAGCCCACAGCGCGTACATTCCTTAGATCCACTGCCTGCAGGCCAGGCAAATTTGGGAAGGCAGTACCTTAGATGAACTTCTGCATGAAGAAACAGGGGATCCATCCATACAGGAACAATGTGAAAGCTCAGACTGGTTCACAGCAGAGAGGGAGCTGCTTCAATTCCAGGCAGAGAGAGGAAAGCAAGGAACAACCACAGCACTTTATCTACCAAACATTTCTGTGTCTCACATTAAATTGGATTTTTTCAGAGTCTGCATCTCCCTCCCTAGGAGTCAAGGTTGGAAACATCCTTTTGAGAAATGCCAAGAGGCAAAGAGAAACCCAGAGATATTTCAGCATCACTGGTGGGCTTTCAAGGCTGCAGCAGAATTTCTCTCTTCTCTCCCTCCTACCCTTATCTCTAAAGCTCTTCATGTCATATAGAGCCCAGGACCTTATGAATCCTAGAGCAGAAAATGAATAGGGAGCATCGCCAGCAATGAGACTCTTATTAAAGATCCCTCACGTTCACATCTTGGAGCAGGCAGAGACAAGTCTCTGGGAGCCGGCCAGCACACGGGGCAGGTTTTCCTTGGGATTCCTGGCTGGATGTTGAACTTGTCCTCCCTTTGCCAGTGAGATTACTGCTTGAAAGCAGAGAACACACTTCTCTCTGCCTTGCTTTTGGGAGGTCTCTTCCCAAGGGCAGCAGGGAGAGAGGTAGAGAGGGAGAATTGGCTATTTATGTTGGCTCACACAAAGCCTCCCCAAACCTTTGTTCAGGCTGGAGGGAATGAGCCTTCCACGGTCCTGCTAAGCACTCAGAGCTAAGTTTGAAGTCTTGGTGCTTAGAGCAGGACATTAAGTTGGATAAAGCAAAGGACAAGGAACAGGAGCTCCAGAAGCAAATACAGTGTTTCTTAAAGCAGTGCCTTAGCAATAACCAGGCTGATGTGAAGGCACTTCCACTGTGCTACGAGCTGTACAAAAGACAAGCTCTGCTCCAAAGACCTTACAATCAAAACAGATGAGACAGGGCAGGGGGACAGGCAATAGGAAACCACAGAAATTGGGAAGATCACTTAGGTGCTGCAATGCGTTATCACGAGCCTCTGAATGATCCACTCCAGCCATGCACACAGGGTTAATCACAAGTCCAAGCAGGATTTAAGCCAGTCCACTACTTAGGAAAAGAGACCTTTAAGAAAAAACTTATCAATTGCTATTAACTCACTAGATGACCCTCTTTGAGGCACAGGTGTTACAAGATGTGAAATATCATTTTTTGAGAAGAAATAAATTCAGTCTCTGCCCTCAGCGTCTGTTTCTGTGCTGGATTTTTCTTCCCGCAGCTCCAGGTCTCCTGAATTTTGCTGGAGATGCTGCCTATTTTTACACCTGCCTTGGCACTTATGTTATCTTTCATGTCAGAATGAGGCCAGGCATTAAATATATCTTTCCACCAAAACTTCCCAGATTTTGTTAATTTAGGCATTCTAGTGTGAGGCGTACCACACTTAGGGGAGCACTCAAGAACGAATGTCTCAGTCCTTCACTGAGACCAGACTCCTGCCTCCGAAGCAAGGGGAGGTTTCCTGCATGCACACGTACACAGCATGTGCTACTGCGAAGGAAGCTCCTGTTCCTGAGAAGGACTATTTCTGTCACCTGCACAAGTCTCACTCCAGAACTGTGTTTCAGGGGCTTCAATATCTATATGTCACCAATTTGTCAGCTGCCCTGTAACATCTGCTACGGGTAGTAAATCAATACATGGCATTAGCACAGCCCAGTACCACATCTTTTCATATTAAAACCTCTCTATATTACAAGGCTAAGAGGTACTCAGAGCTTCCAAGGAAATTCCAGGGGTCTTGTATAATACTTACCAGCCTGACAGACTAATTGCCCTATAATTCAAACACAATTGCAATCTATACTGGAAGCAATTATATGCAGATGACTGGGGTGACTCTCATTTCCTCTATGATTTCTTCTGAGCCTTTTGTTCTGGTATCAATTCCATTGAAAAAAAAAGTCTTGGAAATTATTAACACACAAAAACACATTTTATTAAAGCTTATTTTAGGAACTGCGTGTTAAATCCACATATAGTTACAAAGGCTCATGAGGTATCGCTCCTCCTGTTTAAGGTCTCAATACAAAAGCCTTCCTGCATTGCCTTCTGGGAATCATGTGAGCCAAGAGCCTGAGAAATGGTGTAGTAATAAAAATGTAACACGATGTATTGTAAATTATACACAGGATGGGACTGATGAGGGAGGTGGTGAGTGTATTTGTCTTTCACCCCTTGCAACGAGCTCAAACACTGCCTAAAGTCTCTTGCCTACAAGAACTTGGGAGGAGACTTCTTACTCTGCTTTGCACCTGCAAGACTTCTCTGCAGAGGCGTAGGCTGAGTCTTCCCCGCACCAGAGAAGCAACACTAACAGGGAGCAGCCCTTCACTCGTTGTGGCTGGAAACTCCCTCCAGGGTGAATGAAGCACGCCAAGCATCCAGCCCGCCCGAACCTGCACGTGACACAGAGCTCTGCTCATCTCCTCCCATGCCATCTCCTGGACGGTGACCTGCACCAGCTCAGGAGAGGACACATGTCTTGTCCCATCAGCTCTCCTACAGGGGAGATGCCCTGCCACAGACAGACTGGATGAACAACCCAGTATACTAGATGCATGAGGCAGCCCTCTGTGCCTGCCTTTCAAATAAGTGTTACCCTGGGAGAAGCATACCAGGCCCCCCCCGCCGTGCACACNCAGCAGCGAGATAACCCAGCTGTACACAGAAAGGAGACAATTAGAAATGCCTAGCAAAAAGGATTTGTCTCTAAATTATTATTTACAAAATATGCCAATCCCTTGCAGCTTAATTTCATTCTTCTATTTGTTTTGCAGGAAAGATGAGGCTCTAGCATAGTCAGCAATCCTGTAATGAGGACATTTGCCATCTCCTACCCTTGCAGGTAGGAGAAAAGCTAAGGAGGGATTTAAGAGCCTTCCCTCTCCTCCACACCACAACTTCTCTTCCCCAGACTCTCCCAGGCTTGCTGTCTCTCTTTTTTACAAAACTGTTACAGTATCATAGTTACAGCCATATGGAGATCAGCTCTAAAAATCTCAGCTGTTTTGTGGGATGGAAAAGAGAATTTCCCTCCTCCAGCCTTCCAGACTGTCCCACAGCCCAACACTGTGCGCCAAATATCCCTTCTCCCTTGCCTGCTGACTCCAGGGGCAGCGGAGGAGACGTGTCCCACGTGTGAGGCTATGGCCTCCCGCATTGTACAGCTTCCCTGGATTCATATTCCCACATTTCCTTGGCATTCCCCTGCTATGAGGATACCGAGCAGCAGTTTATTGCAAGTATCATCCACATGCGCCTTGGGGCCACAGCTGGCTGACACCAGCCAGAAGAAACCCAAATGAACTCAGCAGGAAGATCCCAGTGCCCGGGGATTTGCAATGGGACAGGAGCAGGTCATGGCATCTTGACTGCTGAGGCTGGAAATCATGCGCGTTTTAGTGACCTGAGGGCAGGAAATTTCGGAAAGGTCTGCCTGGTGCTGAGGGAGCACTAGGTCTCGCTGCATGGTCTGACAGAGGGATGCAAAGGGCCTTTAATCAGATCTCAGCAAGCAGAAAGCAGAAATGGACTGTATTTTTTGGAAAAAGAGCAAATATGTTGAAAGACAGATTTTTGAGGAGTACTATTCCTCTCCCAAATGCGGGAAAGGTCTTTCAGTTTGCTTCAGAACTGCCAAACCATTTTATTGCACTAATTCCTAAGAGCAATTTAGCACTTCGCATCAAGGCTACCATTTTCAGATTTACTGAATGGCCTAAGGAAAGTTACGTGGAGCAAAATGTTTTCAGTTTTCAATTTTGATTCAAATGAAAGGTTTTTGGTTTGCACCCCAAACAAAAAGCTTTGCTCTTCTTGGCTCCAACAAGAGCCTGTTCCTTGTTTTTTTGTCTGACTCCTAAAGTACCTCCAAACCCTATTGCAAAAATACAAGCAAAACCAGAGATCAGGCTTTGGTGGAAACTTGGCTCGTTGGCCTCCACTGCAAGTCATGCATGCAACGAGGAACACCAGCTGAGCTCTCAGGCCAGGTGGGTAACAAATAGCGCCACTGATCTCAGAAGGGCTGAAATTTCACTGCCCCCCTGTATGTAACTCCTTCTCCTGGAATCATCCCCTCTTTATCACCGCCCTCCACTTGCTGCACTTCTGGAGCCAGCCACCAGCCTAACGCTGGAGGTCCTGCACCCCTAGGGAAAGGTAACACAGCCCTCACGCTGGAGCGAGTTAATTGAACCAACCCACACAGGCAGCCTTCAGGATACTGGGATTTAATTTATTTGTTCTTTTTATAATCATGACCTCAGTTTATTCACTTGAGAAACACAGAAAGACAAAGCAATAACATGAGCTATTTGAGGAACTGGTCACATCCTGACTCGTTACTTTGTCCTTCTTTGGCTTTTATGCACTGCGGCGCTGCTCTTTCGTGTCCATTTTAAAATGGTTGTACTGAATCTCTATTAAAAAGCAGCATCTCTAAATGTAGCATTAGGAGAAAAGCTGCAGCAGGCAGGGACTGCAGACTGGCTCACCTCTGCCTGCAGAACCGTAGTCTGCTCTTCTGTGTGGACAAAAATTCCTGCAGCCCACTACGGCACGTAGAAAGAGCTTCTCGAAGGAGACAGCTAAGAGGCTGTGCCTGTAGGACCAGGTAGAAAGGAGTCTAGGATGAGCCATCACCCAGAAGTCAAGAAGATAGAGGTGGAAGGCAGATCAGATCATCATGGGTCAAATGCAGCATGTAACAAGGAAGAAGTGAAGGAAGGAAGACAACTCAAGCACATCTCGCCTCTCACCAGAGAACTTGGGAAAGGCCATTCCTCTGGGCCTCTGTTTCCCTCCTAGATAAAGGAAGGGGAATGGTAATTCTCCTGCCTTACAAGGATGTCACAGGAAATCTACCCTGCATCATGTTAGTGGAATTGGTTTCAGTCCACACTTTTATATCCCCCCTGTACAGAGGGTGTTCTGCCCTGCAAAAGCCAGTGTAGAGTGGTATTCATGCCGCATAACTTGCCATGAAAAGGGTGGGGTTTTGCTCCAGGCTCCTTTTAATCCATTAAATTGATCAGCAGGAGCTGAATTTAGGAGCTCTGCATCATTCTCTGAAGAAATCTCTCTCCTTCTAGCCTGGCATGTCAAACACCTATGGTAAGTGGTACAAACACCCCTTCCCTCTAAGTGCCACCCATCTGTGGCCCTGTTTCAGGTGGAAGCAGAATACCATGTAGAAATGCAGAGCTATTTTGCAGACCCACGCTGCATGGCAGATTGCACGGGTTTCACCAGCTCCCGCTCGGGAGCACAAAAGGATGATTTTTTTTCCAAGACAAAAGCTATAAAAGCAGACACAGCATCCGCTAGGAAACGAGAATCAGCCTTGGCAGCTTGAACAGAGATTTTTCCTTACAAGCACCGTAGGGATCTGGCAATTACAATTAAAGGCAAGTCCCCTAAAACGGGTGAGGCTTTGGCCGCTGCCCAGCTATGCCAGCATTACAGGGCAGCACAGAGGCCCTGCACGTTCACAGGGCCAGCACCACCACCGTGTCCACCCCAGTCCTGCCCCCTGCGCCGCAGGCAGGAATCTGCTCGCTGCTGCTGACATGCAGCAGTCTCTGAGCGGGACCACTGCAGCTGCTCAACAAGGCAGAGCCACACCACATCCGAGCTCAGGACAGACGTGAGGAAAGAAACTGTCTCCTGCTGCAGCAGCAGTAAAAGTCCTTCGCAATTGTTAAAGCCAGACAGAAACTAATTTTTCTCTTTTTTACAGCCTCTCATCCTCTCCCCCTCCTTCCCTGGCTGGCACAAGACTGTACAAGACTGAGAAAAGCCAATTGCAATTAAACGTTTCATTCCTAAATGAATAGCTCAGTATGTAAACAACAATAGCGACAAAAAAATGCAGCTCTCAGCAAAAGCAGTCCAGCTTTCTTTGCAAAATATCACAGGTCTCCAGCGAGAAATTGCTCCTCTCGACATCTTCTGAGTTCTCCTGGGGTGCTCCCTTGCCCCTCCAACCCCTCTTTGCCCCAGATTTAGAGCCTGTCAAAGCTAATATGAAGAAGTGGATGCAGGCACTGAGACATCCTGGCCTGGAAGCTGTTCTTCTGAAAAAGCACTGCAAACCTGCTCCTTTAGATAAATAAATAGCGCATCCCCTGTGAGACATCATCTGCAAAGCACTATCGTACGATGCCTCCACTGTCATAATTCCCCATGTCCTTATTGCCCGACAGCCTCCATAAAGAGCCGGCAGGTTTATGTGCCACTTAAAACCAACCTATTACTAGCAGCAAACTTCCTTCAACAAGTTTCTGTGTGCTCTGACTCAAAAGCAAAAGAACCGCGTCTCAGTGTGACTAGCTAGTGCTACCCACACACCCTGCCAGTACCCCAGAGACAGGGGGGGTTACTGGTCCCAGAACAGGGTCTGATCCTCCATCGCTGTCTCTTGGGCAGCCACACTATACCAAGTACAATTACAGCAGAAGAAGATCGAACCCAGCATGCAGAATTTATAAACTGCAAGACATGAATGATGCTTCCCTATAGGCTATGCATGAAGGGAAGCAGGTTTTCTGTAGATAGAAAGAGACATTGATATCAATGCGGTAAATGGGTGTTGCATCACTCCACGATTTGATTCAGTGGGCACGTTCAGAGGCTGCTGTGCCTGAGGGACACGAACAATGCCGGTGCGGTTTGCAGCCTTATAGATAAAGGTTTCGACCTTCATTTGGGATTAAATTGGAGGAGCTGCGCTGATTTGCATGCTGCTTTACACTAGCTTGCAAATACAAGCAGGTCCTGCAATATGCAGCGATCTCTGAACAGTAACGGGAAAAGGTACCTAAAATCTCCTCAGCCTTTCCAGCCTCCCCATACATAGGTCTGTGGTTAAACACAGTAATTTTTATTTTAAGATACCGAGAAGTGTTTTTTCCTGTCAAACGAGATTAAAACGCAAAACACAGGGGCAAACCAATTGCCCCAAACTATCCTATCTGCTTCGTGATCAGATTTTATGTGACAAAGACTAGAGTATTTGTTTTATTTTCAAAGAGCATATGGTTTGATTTTTAAAAGCTCAGCCACTCACCACCAGGGCCAGCCTTCCACAAAAGCTTGATGCACAGCAGCTCCTCTGGTGACACATGGGACTTTTTGAAAGAGCCCATCACCCAAGCTGGGCATTTGAAGTCCCTGGAAAAGCTGCCCTTGTTTGGGAGAGCTGAACAGCAGAAAAGCAAGCTGCCTGGTGCAGGAATGTAATCCATCGACCCAAAAAGCAAGGAAGACTTTAAACTGGGGGGCGGGGGGGGGAAGCAGAAGTATAATAAAACAGAAAGGGAAAAAAAGAAAGGCAGAAAAGGGTTGAATAAATTTCCCCTTTGGTTTTAGACTAGTAACACCATAAATGCTACTGAATAAATCACCCACAGACCAGAGCACTGAAATAATACAGGGGAAAACCTGACTTCCCATTCATCACACTTCCCCTGACATATAATAAATGCTTCTCATTCAGCCAAAATGAATTAGCATAGTCGACACAGCACGCTTACATACCAATGCCCACAGATTACCCTGCTCTGTGCTCTCTGAAGCCTTCTTTTCTGCCACCTCCATGAGAGATGTTAATCACCATTTCCTCCCTGAGGAAGGGAGCTGGCAGGTGAGCAGCAGAACTGGAAATGGCACTTCTGAGTCCCACTACAGTGCTCCAGAGCCCAGACAGCGATGTCTCACTGGCACCCTACTTTGCAAGATCCAAGATATGAGGGTGAGCCACTTGCTTGGTACCAGAACACACCGGTCCAAGACAGCCCAGAGAATGGTGAATGTGCAGTCGTGGAGCGGAGTCACCCTCACACAACTCACAGGGAGTCCTTCGCACCAACCACAGACAAACTGCAGTCCTGACGCCAGCCTGGAAGGACATTCAACACCTTGGGCCATAGCAGGAGAGTTAGGGGAAGCCAGGTTTATCCCAGGAAACCAAAACCAGCGCCTGCCACGAACGTTATCGTGGAAACACTGCTTTTCTGTGATGGAAACCAGCTCCGGTCAACATGGACTCAACTGTAGCTGCAACGGGGCAGACACTTGTGGCCAACACTGGGGCCAAGATGTGACATGCAACCTCTATCAGCAAAGGCTCCATCCCAAGACCACCCGTGCGTAGGCACCATGGGTGAGGGTGTGATGGGAAGCGCTCCCTCCGGTCCCTGCATGGCCGGAGCCAAATGAGAGAGCCCACGCTGGGAAACGAGTCCAGGCCACAGCAAACTGCATGTGGCAGGGGCAGGTGGTGGACAGCCAACAGCTGAAGAGCCGTTTTAAAGCCAACTGGAAACAACCTTTACTGATGCTCTGAAGGTTTGAAACCATCATTGGTGGATTAAATCCATTTCAGGGGAAAATATGATGCCAGGTCTGAGTGATTGCCTAGAGTAAGGCTGGAGCGATGTGAAAATGGGTGATAAATATTAAGAGACAGAGATGAGAGACATATAATAGAATGTCTGACAAAACCTTAATTAGAGCCTTGTATATACTCTGAGAAAATATATTTAGCCGATAGCAGCACTGGGGGTTTGAGGCTTTCTACAATGTGCTTAGGTTAGAATAAACATTTATTTTAAGCACAAGCAAGTCATTCAACCAGTTAGTTTAAAGTTGAGGTAGGTGAATAGCTTACAGTAAATAATCTACTACATGTATTTATTCAAGCTTCTTTTTAGCCTAGATTTCCTAAGGAAAAAAAAAAAAGGGGGCCTGTTATTGCTCTGTATTAGTCGTTTCTTCCTAATAACTCTGAATCTCCTGGCCGGTTTCTCTGAGATTCATCGCAGGAATAAAGGGCTTGGAAATGCTACGGTCCTCCAAGTGTGGTGGGAATGGGTTGCTGATGATCCCCACTCCTTGAACAGCTGCCAGAAAATCCAGACCGGATGCCTTCAGGTTTCTTAAACTCATCTTTGCTCATTTATATCTCTCCTGACTCCTAACACAAATAACTGCTCCCTCAGTGCAGCACTGATCCTAGATGAATTTTGGTCAAGACATCATTTTCATGATAGTTTCTTGTGGCTCCTTTTCCCTCTTGCCCTTGGCTATTTAAAGGCAGGAACTCCTCAGAGTGATCCCTGACTCAAATAATTCCCAAACACTTCTCCCCAGCAACCATTGCTGTTAATTATTTTTACAGCCAGCTCTCCCCATCACAGCCTCTGTGGAGAAAAGGGAGGGAGCTCTGTGTGTAACTGTCCCTGCTCTGAATCACAGGTTCAAACTTGGCTCTCTGAAAGCAGACAGCAGTTCCAAACAGCTCACATAACGGCTTCAGCAGCTCCTAACCCACCTCTGCCTCTGAAATAGCCAGCAGAGCAGCTCACATCCCCTTGGCAGATGTGGGATCACCCTCAGACAGCCATCAGTACACAGAGCTGGGCTCCACTCTCTCTGGGCAGACAAATTTCCCTGAATAATTTATTGCCCCGGATGAATCCTGCTCTCTGGCAGGATGAGTAAGGGCCTCGGTGCGTAAGTGCCCACTCCTGCAACGTTGATCACAGGCAGTAGCAGGCAGGGCTGAGAAGGACTTGAGAGACATCTTGTCCATTCCACTTGCTCCAAGGCACGAGTCTTAACACCTCACCCGTTTGTCACAGCTGTCTAATCTGTTCTTAAATACCTCTGGTGACAGAGCTGCCACACTGCCCTTACGTGCCCTCTTCCTGTCGTTCATATTGTCACCTGCTGCCAGAGTCCTGGAAGACTAACGGCATTTTTCCTGCGGAATGAGTCAATCCATGATGGGGTTTTCAATCCTCTGGTGTGTCAGGAAAGGTCATACTCAATTTGTCTGCAAATGCTGCTCCTCTGTGATCTCCTCCAGGCTATAAGCTCTCACAGCCCAACCATGTCCACCATGGGGCATCACAGACTGGGCCCCAAATACCCAGTTTTCTTTCCCTCCAGACTTTCAGGGCTTTTATAGAGGCCTGGAGAGACCATTTTCTTCCTCTTCAGACCATCAAAGCAGCAAAGGCAGGTTATTCCCTTCTCCTTCCAAAGGCCTCGCACCCAGCCCCATAATGCAACAGGTTTTGCAAGAGGTTCATGCATTATTAGCAGGCCCATCTTTTCACTAACGTCAACTGTCTGCAACCCAAAGAGCCCAAGATACTGGGTTCCCAGTGACAGATCCAGCTTTCAACACAAGCACAGAGCCTGGGGAGACGGCTGGCGTGTTCAGCCACACTCCAGCTTTCAGCAGGGCCAGTGTCAGCCCAGGCAGCTACAGAGTGCTGAGAGCCCGGAGATTGACTGCGTTGTTGCCTTTGCCTACCGCTCCTTGGTTGTCAACCAGCAGAACGGATGTCCTGCTTTGCATAATGCTTGTACTGCGAATATTATTAACCTCATATATCACTGGGGAATGCACACAGCTCCCGTTCACAGGGAGCGCCAGGGCTAGCCCTATTCAATCTACTTCTATAAACAGAAACAAGGACCATTTAACAAGCAGAAGGCAGCTGGTGTCTTTAGAGGTTAGGGGTTTGTGTTGATTTTTTTCTCCTTTACAAAAGATAAATATGCTTAGGAAATTTTCTGCTATGGATTTTCATCTTGTCGACCTCTCATAAACTAAGCAGGGTCAAGCATTGGTCAACACTTGGTTGGGAGATCGCAAGGGAAAACAAAATCCACAGTAGAGGAGGAAGAGAAATACTTGCGACTTGGCTTTTTAGGGAGTAATGCTCTTCTGAGCCAGCCCTGAATCCCCATTGCAGGGTTAAAAAGGCAATCACAGCTGCAGAAGGTTCCTTCTCCCCATGGAATGTGAAACCAGGGTGGGCTGGCACCTTCAAAGGAACCAAAGGGAGTTAAGAACCAGAATGAAATGACAGTCAAGCATTTGAGCTCCTTTAAGAAAATAATAGCCTTGATCATAAAATCTCGTATCTGTCTCACTCCAACAACAGGTATTAGCCAAGGGGTAGCTGTTTAATGCCCCATGTAAAAGGCGTCCTAGCCTGCTTCTTCCCCTAAATTTAGGCAGCAATTTTGTTTGAATCTGGTATGTTTGCTCCCCCTACTGAACTGTCCCACGTGCTCACGTGCTCAATGTATATTTTCCAACAGTTCCCCACATACCATTCCTGCACTGGCTGAATTTCCCTGGTGAGTAAAATGATTTCTATGTTCAGTAGCCTGTAAAGCACGTGGAATTCTTTCAGACGAAAGGCCCTCATTGAAAAGTGTATAATAAGATTTCATTATTGTATCATTTATTCTCATTACCACTAATAGCAGTAGTTGTATAAAATGTTCTTCCTGTGATCAGAACCGACTATCTAGCAAACACCCCAGCCCACAGAAGCTAAGGACAAAGAAGGCATCAGGGAATAGGCGTCCAGAGTTCACTCGGCTGTTCTCAGCTCCCCATACGTCCTCTCTGCTTCTTTGAAGATTTTAATTAGAAGCCTACGGAATGGTGTTCCAGGACCTGGAAAAGATCCAGAGGTATAAAGGACAACAGTCAAACTGGGAGCCTCCGCTCGTCATGGGCGTAAGACTTTTTAGAACTGAAATGCACAATGCGCTCACAAAGGAAGCTGGGGACCAGGCAGTGCAGAGGTCTGGGGACACACAGCGCATCCAGCAAGGAAAAGGGGATGGTTTGGATTCATCAGGCTCTGTTTTTTTTGGGGGGGAAGGGGGGGGGGTTACCCACAAGCAAACAGGCTAGCTAGCATCTAGGGTTCGAGGTGGGCTGGGGAGCGGAGGCAGCATTCCAGTGAGAAATCGAGGGTGTATGAAAAAGAGGATTCTGAATTTAGCAGCAGTAAAACAGGCCAGAAAGAAAATCGGGCAAGATAGCATGGAGAGGGAATGCAAAAAAAAAAAGAAGGGAGAAAGAGAATGAAAAGCACTGCTAACTCAGGCTGACCTAGGAAGCAGTGTTCGGAGCTGTAGAACTAATTGCCCTAAATAAATATATGAACTAAGGGTAGGATTTATAAGCGAGATAGATACAAGAAACATCTGGCTGGACAGTGTTCAAATGGGTAATGGAAAGTATTTACAATGTTGGCAAAGCAACTTGACAGGCAAGAGGAGCCTAGTCGTCATTTAGGGCAAGAAATAGAAGAGGTGACAGCTGTAAGATCTCTCACCACCTAGAGAGCTTGAGAACGAGGGATATCTGCACCATTCCTGCTCTTCCCCTGTGTGTCCCAGATGCTGTAACTTTAGTAACTTGTATTCCATTCAGATGCTCGTAGCCTTACACATGTCAAACAGTGCAGCGACAAAGAAGAGAGCTTCATCCAGGGGCTGGAGAAAACAGATGGGCAGGAAAGCATTTCAGACCTCTGTCATTCCAGGGTGATGAAGACCAGGAAAAAGCGATTAGAGCTGGATTTGATGCTGCAGCCTAGGGACCCTTCAGGCAGTGGCAATGTTTGGAGATAGTCCAGTATGAACAGAGAAGCCAGTTTTCAGACTGAAGGGGAAGAAAGACATGGGACAGTTGAGATTTGACTGCAGATCCAAGGGCACAGATAAGATACAGAGAAGAGAGTGGTTCTGTGGTACCCTGTATTTAGTGAGAACAACAGGAAAATTAGTATCAGTTTCACAAGTTGCTGAAAATTCATTTTACTTGGACATTAAGTGACAGCAAAGAGCATAAGTTGTGTTTTCATTCCAGATCACGGCTTGTCTCCAAATGAAAGGGGGAACCATCAAGTTTAGGCTTGGGTGATGCAGGAATTTCTTGTCAATTCTTCTTCACCAGAATCATTCAAACATGACCCATTTTTCAAAGCTTAGCTCCAGTTCCAGTAGCCAGAAAAAAGGCACGATATATGTGGCATCCCCACTGTTAGTCCAGATGAGATCTGGTCTTTAGGGACTCAGAGAAAGAGAAGGATGCTCTACTCAGCTATGAGCTGACAGGTATCCTCTTCCCAGGGTGACAGATCCAAGCACCCCAATGGAAATGTAAAAAAATACTCTCAAGATCTTGTCAGAGCTGTTCATCAGAACTGCTCTGATTAACAAGCATTACTGAACAGCAGCTACTTTGTCCCTTTGATCATGACTGGTCCTCAAGTCATGGGTGAATTAAATATTTAATAGCCTATGTGACAGCTCAGGACAGCTACTGTGTCAAAATGGTCCTGGAAGGCCCCCGCATACCTCAGGGCAGTCAGCAGACACAGAAATGCAGCAATGGTGAGAGTTAGTAGCATCCTTGGCTGGTCTCCAGAGAAGAATTGGAGCCACAGGCTCCGCGGTTGGAAGAACCAGGACCTGGCAGCCAAAAGGATGGATCTGAGCAGAATGGGAGGATTTTAACACCAGGATTTGTGCTTTTCCAGAATGTACAATATTTTCTGGGCTGACACCATGGTGACAAAGGGGGTTCTTGCAAGACTTACCCAGTATTTATCCCATCATGTATGTCTCCATACAGTCCTGGACCATGAGAGCTTGGGGCATGAGAAACAGTTCAGAGGCAAGTCACACAGAAGAGCTAGCATGGTGACTAATTCCTGATTCACACACAAAGAAATGCTGCATTGCACAAGCAAGAAAACACACTCTGCTTTGAACATGCAAGAAATGGTCTTGCTTATTCACTGCATCCTAACTCTGCACCATATGCACTCTGTAGGTTGGATATGTCTGGTGTTGAACCTTAGACATTGAACCTTGGGGTGTTGAACATTAGAGAAGTCCAAGGAAAGGACTAGCACAGGTGGAGCTGCGGAGGGTTTGTGAATATGATAATCTCCTGAAATCCCTTTGGTACCTGCTGTTTGACAGCTCTGTGATTCTGAATATGGTCTTCTGGCTCACCCTCAAAAATCGAACAAACGACAGTGACTTTGGTTACAAAACAGTAACACTTTAATTGCAACAAGGGCCCCTGCTAATTTAGCAGAAACCCTTTTAGCTCAGATAACTGCTCTGCTAATGAAATCAGAGCCTTCACCACTTCTGGCTCCCCATGGTAAAACCTCTGTCCTTTCCAGGGAGTGAATCTCACCATAGCTTCAGACAGAAGTTTTAATGGGCTTTAGCAGCCTTCAAGAGAAAATGCTTGAAGGACAAAATAAATCATCACTCTTACTGTGCTGTCATAAAATCCCCCTTCCCCTTAATATTCTTCTTGCATCACCTTCTAGTTCTGCCACCTTCTCTCTTTCAAAGCTTAGACTTAACTTGAAAGAGCAGATCTAACCCGAGGGGAATGAAAAAGACCCCCCAATGTTTCCATTCCTCAGGTCCAGGATTTGGAAGAGCAAAATAGCACCACAACTCTAATCAACAAACTCATCTTTCCTAATGCAATGGGGAAACTGCTGTGATGCTCTCCATGGGGAATATTTAGGGAAAACAGCTCCCTCTCCTCCTCCTAACGCTCTCTGCTTCTTTGGTGGACACTCTGTGGGTTATTTTGCATTGGCTTTGGCAAAGGTTTAGACTTCTATGACTGGGGGAATCTCCAGCCAGCACAGGGGCAGCATAGACAGCTGTATAACAGTGCTCTGCAGAGGTCATCTCCAGGACAAGTCCTTGGAAGGATCTAGCTGGGCTGCTCCTAGATCTCAAGTACTGCAAGGCATAGAAAAATCTGTGGATATCCAGTGCAGTCCATGCCAGACTGTAAGAAAGACAAGAATAAGGCAGCAAAGCCACCTCTGCATCCCAGCTTTTCTTCCAGCACCAACAACAGAGCTAAACTGGATCCCGAGTGTTGGCTCGTATTTCCAAACACTTTCTAATCATTGCAAAGAACAAGTGCTTAAGGGCTTGGCTGTATTTATGCTTTTGCTTGTCTTTAATAAAAGCTGCATTTATAATGCATGATTAATTATTTTGCACAAGTCTCCCCTTTATGGGAACCTGTGAAATGTAAGTGATTTTTAATACCACCTCACAGACATCACTCCTTCTTCCCACCCCCATTACCATTAATCCACGTTGTAGAAAGATGTAACATTTGTCACTGGTTTATTATGAAGTGCAATGTTGCAAGTTATTTATGAGCTTGCTATGTATTGAAGTATTTGCAGGTAGTTTTAGCACTTCAACTCTAGGGTGACAATCAGACACATTTTACCCACTGCCTGGCAGAACCCTCTGCTGTTTAACCACTTCACTCCCACTCTCTGGCTGTGCCCTCACAGCACGTCACCCAGGAATGTGTTTTAGGGCAGCCTCTCAGCCTTGTCACTTCCAAAGGGACCGGACAAGTAAGCTCAGTTACCTCTCTTGTTCTCATTAGGTGGAAGGTGACGTTTGGAAAGGACCCAGAGGCAACGGGCAGAAACAAGCAAGGAATAGAGACGTTACAGATTTCTGATTGCTGGAAAGATGGCAGTCTGGGGGTCTCACAGCATAGGAGTGAAGCAACTGGCCAGACCACAGATCAAGCCAGTCCACTATTCAGTGCCTAGTAACGGATACCCAAGAAACAGCATTAGAACAGGACAAACACATAGCAACCCTTCTCCAAAGTATTCCCCCTACTCCCAGTGATCTGCCACACAGGAACTTTCCACGCAAGAGCTTTGTGTCTGTCTTTAATAGGTCTCAAGACATATTTATTCCTTGACTGTGTCCAATCCCTCCTCAAATCCACATAGGCTTTTTTGTACCGCAATGTCCTGACGGCAAGGAGTACCACAGCTTAAATTACATGTTGCCTAAGAAGTATTTCCTTTTGCTTGGTTTGAACCTGCCATCGCCTCTTTTCACTCGATGCTTCCCTGTGTACCTGAAGCTGCCTCTGCACCACAAGTCCAAGAAGACAACTCCTGTCTTTGTTGCACTTCAAGCCTGAAAGGAAAAAGCTGGCAGATGTGCCAAACTGATGGAGAGAACGGCAGATAATGGCGTGACGATTAGGTGAGGAGGGTAACAAACAGCAGTCAAGAAAAGTATCTGCGAGCCCCAGTGCTCCTGCCACCCAGAGAACAACTGTCTCCAAGTCCATGCTCTGCTCTGCCTTGCACCTAATTGCAAGAGAGACCCTAAAACCTGCTGAGCCAAGTCACTCACGCCTAGCTGGGATCTCTGTCTATTCATGGCTAGCACAACCCAGGAGACAGGAGGATGGGAGACCTTAAGCAGTTTGTACAGAACAAGTCCCAATAGAACATCAGTGTCACCACTGCAGAGGCCCTGGCAGTTGTGCTGTGTTCACCTCTGACCGGGAGCAGTACAACAGAGGGGGAAGCAAATTTAAAGCATAAACCTGGAGTAAAATTGCTCTACAGGAGCTTGGCCCCATGTTTGAAAGTATGCTCTGAATTTTACCAGCTCTGAATGCAATGCAATTGTGGGGTTCCCCTGGCTAAAGTAGCTGAACTCTATGTTCGGCTATTGCTTTTTAAAAATTCAGGGTAGCTTGATTTGCCACAAGTGAACCTGCTCATATGATGATGATCGTAACCTCTGTTGCCCTTCTGAGCTTTCCACTTCCAGCACATAAATGAAAGGAGCAAGATCCCAAGCGCCTACCCTGCCCCAGCCAGTCCCATGAGAGCAGACCAACCACAAATTTACTGCTGAGACCTTGTTAAAATCTGGCTTCTCTGAACATGCCCTGCTGTCTTTCAGTCACCCATTTGACCTTAGCATTCAAGGATTAACACTTTAGGAAACTGGCCAGACAGTGAAATTAAGGGCAACAGTGGTCATTGCTTCTTATCAATGGCCCAAATTGTACATCATATAGCTGTATAGCAAATACCTGCTGCAGCCAGAATAGCTAGTCCTAGGTCAGTCCCTGATTTTTTCTTCTACATTACATCACTGTTTCAATAAGAGAAAAGAAAGAACAGGAGCCAGTGTACAGCACTATGGCTTTCCGTGAAGGAACAGAAATTAATCTCCTCCATTTAAAGGTGCAGAAAATGAAATACATTGAAGTATTATACTGTGGGGTTTAGACATGCAAGCTCTGGAAACTTAACCAATCGGTTACCCTGCATTATCCCAGCCACACTAATCATCTACAGAAATGCTCCTAGTCCATGGCAAACACAGAACAAACTCATGTTACTCCACAACAAACAGAAGAAATTCAGTGAAGCTCAGACTGCTGACAAAGCAAGCTAAGCAAACAGACCCCATGCCTAGGACTGAATGCTCAAAAGACGGCTCTTAACTTATAGACATAACTCACAGACAGATTATGAGCTGAAGTTGCCAGTCACACAGCTGATGCGGTCAGCCAGAGGGATTTGAGCAGAAAACTCCACAGAAAGCAGAATATTGCCTTTACTGAGCTCAGCGAGAAGGCTTCTGCTTTTACGTTTGCTTTTTATCAACGGTAGCTACCTAAGTAGTCAGTTTTCAGCACCTGAAATGTCTTGCTGAAAACTATTTACAACACTTAGCACTTTGTGCTGAGATCACTTGCTAAAATGAAAGCCCATATTTTACTAAAAAGAGCAGACACTTTGCAGGCACAGTTTTATTTCACTCTAACACCAGGCGTTCCCCGGCGCTAGCAGGATACAGAGATGCTGTCCTGGTATGTAGTTTGCTGCAGGTGGAGCATTTGAAGGGTGTGAATTAGAGGGCCACAAAGTCTGTTCAAAAGGTTTGGTAGCCATCAGCAGGCGGATTTGAATGCATTTCCTCTCATTCTATACATTTTTGTTCTAATCCTGCTGTGCCTGTGAGTGCTTCTGTTGTGTTAGCTATAGTTAAATTTCCCTGCAACACCTTTTCTGACAGAAAATGCTATTCCATCAAAACAAGCCAATTTGATTTTGATAAAAATTCCATGTTTTACGATAAGTCTGCTGATTGGAAGCATTTTGTAAAAATCAAAACAAATCTGGGAACTTTAAGGTTTGGCTTCAAACTACCTTTTATTATAAATAATTGGCGGGGGGGACACGACCCACACTCCTACTGCATTTTTTAGAGCAAAGCACAGTCACCTGTAATTTCTGAACACTAAACGCTCTGAAATGCTGTGGCAGAGCATTTTGATATGGCTCAGTGATTGTTCCAAAGAGAAAGCGAGACAGAAAACCACTCGAAGTCTTTTAACTAGCTTTTAGCAGACCTGTTCCCACCTGATCCAGATGGCTCCTAGACCCCCTTCAGAGGGTCAAACGACATAAAACCTTCACTCACTAGCATTTTATCCTGTGCCACGCACTAGGCCTGATTCTGCCAATGTGAAGTCAGAGTAATTTCAAAGTCATCAGAACTAGTACAGAGGCATGAATGAAGAAAGAAGACATTTGATTCAGACTCTGCGGTTGCACGGCCTCCAGCTGGGGTTCAGTAAAGCAAGTTTTCCACAGTGAAAGTAAGGACCAGCTTCTCTGCATCAAAAGGGGGGTGTCAGTCTTGCTTCCACTCTTTGAACCTAGCCACTTTTTCTTTCACACCGTGCCTCAGTTTCCCTCTCTGCAAATCACAGCTCACTAACCCTAATAGTTAAGCATCACTACAGCTCCCTGGTGTGGCTGAGGTCCAGAGCCAAACCACAGGCTCCAGGCCCTCTTTCCCCATTTCTCCTGAGAGCCGAAGTGGAGAGGCATGGCAGGATGCTGGGCAGATTGCCATGCATTAGACCTTCTGGGAGAATTTTTCACCAGCCAAGGACAAACTGGGTTGTCAGGAGCTGGCTGGAGTGGGGTGATGGGGTGAACAGCTTTGCAAAGAACAAACAGGATAATAAACCCACCTTATGCCTACAGAGGAACACAATCTGACCTTATCTATATGCAAATTGTGGTGCCTTCTTCCTCCTCTTTGAGGGCAGGTGAGCTGGCTATAATGTGCCTGATAACAGCAGTGCATTTGCATTCCACCAGAAGCTGTTAGGAACTTCTCTCTGCTTTGTTCAGTGACTTAGGCTGTATTTTAAAAAAAATCCCTTCTGATTAGAAAGCCGCTCCATTTGGCTGCCACCTGTTACAGAATCACCAGAGCCTCCGGAAACTTTCAGACACCAGCTCGCACACCCTTTGTCAGCAGTGTTTGCCTCCTTGTTCTTTGTCATCAGACTGTATTTGCATGGAAACCAGCCTCTGGTGCTGAGGAATCCATCTGTTCCTGCTGTTCCCTCCTCACCTGAAGTCAGGCAGTCCTACTTACAGTGTTTTGGGTGCCTGTGAGTTGAAAGGACCTAAGAAGTTAGAGACTGGGAGAAAAAAATAAAGCAAAAGTGAACAGTGGATGTTCTTCCATCACACAGCCAGCTCAGGACAGTTCCCTGCAGAAGGAGACCTCAAGTATCCCAAAAGCAGTGTGCCACACTATTCTCCTTTCCAAAATTAGAGCTGAAATATAGCAGGAATTGGGCAGGATCTGCCCTATTCCTACACACTACTATATTCTCCGAGGTTTTGCAGAAAGCAATATGTTCATATATGCATACCAACCCACAGTAAAATCCACATCCTCCATAAATCTACGTAGCTCCCTTGTCCATTATCTCTTTCCCATTCTTTGAAGCTACTCCAACTCCCTGCCCCAGTGCCACCAGTAGTGTAATCATGCTTGCTCCTATCTCAACCAGTCTGCAGTTAGATGAAGTTTGGATGAACTTCCAAATCTGAGGCATTCTGCTCCTCCACAGTCTGACATTAGCCTTACACACTGGGCCACAGCTTGCAAGGGAAAAAAGTAAAGGGGAAGAGTAGTTGTATTTTTAGAGGAAAAAAAAAGAACATCAAGTTTTTATGCAAATAGCCTTAAACTTTGGGTAGGGGCAAGACAGAAAATGGGGGAAGAAATCCATTTAAAAACCTTTCTGCTTCTATTCTTTTCTCCTTTATGTTTTCAGTGTGGCTTTAGTGGCTCTTTAAAGATGTACTACAAAGCTTTATTAAAAGCCAGAATGAAAGGCAGAATCCTCTTTAAGATCCTAAATCAGTCTTGCAATACGTGTCTAGACTCACACGTTACTAATACATTAACTTTTTAGAAGTGAGATATTGTAACGCCCAGTAATCCCTTCAGCTTCTGCTAAATTCCCTGTCAAGGAGGCTGTGTATTTCTGTTTAGATGGGAAGCAGCAACATTAACAATGACCCCTTCCAGAGAACATTTCATAGGCAAGTAAATCACTCAAAGTACTTTTCATTTCTGCTTCTCATTCATTTAGCAGTCCTTTCCACCACTCTATGAGCATTGAGGGTATAATTGCTTTGCATCACGCAACCACTGCACTCACTGAACAAAGTATGCAGGAGTTTGGTCCTAGTGCTGGGAGCAATGTGCTGGTTTTGGCACTGATCCCACCAAATCTAGGGTTACACTTTCACAGCAATAGCCATTCCATCTTCACCGAGCAGTAGCAATTTTCTCTGGTCACAACTACCCAGTTTCTCTTCTCCAGAAATTCAATTTTTAGTGCTGCTGGCTTTCAAAAATGGGAATCCAAGTAAGCTTTTATCAGCTACAGTAAGCATATTCTCCTATAATTTGCAGCTGTGAGACATATGATAGTTTCTAGTTTGCTTCCAGGCCTAAATGTGACATCTACAAATTGTGTATTGAGAAAAGGTAACAAGCAGTGTCTAAATGAAGTGTGGATTTTATTTTTTTTTCTTAAAAAGGCCCAACATTTCTCAGTCACAAGCAGTGACTGTATTGCATCTGTTTTCAGTGGAGATGCTAAACCACTGATTCTTTTGCTGGGGAATGCCGAGGGCAAAACAATAGGCCACTGAAAAAATCACCTGGTTTGTCTGGAGCTACAGAAAGAAACTGGTTTTGAACTCAGATCCCCTGAGACTCAGCTCCATACCCAGCCTCCCCACTTCCCATACAACCACAGGCAAATCACTTCATCTCACCGAACTCCAGTTACCCAGCTGTGAAGTGAGCGTAAGAAGAGCTTTGTTCATCCAGGCCCTTGTTTGACTTGCTGTGCAGACTGCAAGCCCTGTGGGGCACAGACTCTCGTTCTTCCCAAGTATGAAGAACAGCTTTTTTTTTTTTTTTTTTTTANCCAAATGCACCGCGTGAATCTGTGAGCCCCAAAGACTTAAGAGAGGTAGCTGGAAATACAACAGAGCAACCATGTTACTCTGCCGTGTTGCCTGCAGCCTTTGGATGCAGATTCAACTTCTAAGCTACACAATGCTGTGAGCAACTGCCCCAGCAGTCACAAACCTCAGGAGCCCCAGGCAGGCTACAGCTAAATTTAGATCCTCTCTTCCATGCTTCAGCTGGGATTTTCACAGATTGATTTTCTTTCTCCAGAGCAATCAGGGCTGCTCAGAGGGATCCCTTGTTTCTCTAGTTAGTTATTACCCTCCTGCAGGGAGAAGGGGCCCTGTTTGCACTAGGAACACCAGACAAGCTGTTCTGAGCAAAACAGTGAATGCGAAGTCCCTTCATCAAAGCATCAAGGCTAGAAACACTCCTGCATGACAGTGACTACAAGGAACCACATGAAACCATCACTTCTGCTGCCATTGCTGAGACAGCCTCCATGCAGAGCAAGGGGAAGGGCCCAAGAGAGCAGAAATTCTGATCCAGCAGTGGGAGAACTCCTCAGGTGCTCTGGGGCGCTTTGTGAAAAGTCCAGCCATCTCCCTTCCCCAAGGCCACACAAGCCATTCGTAACCCACAGACACACGCAACCCTATCCACTCCTCGAGGTTTGCCTGCAGCATCGCTTTCTGTAGGACTCAAAATTATCAAACCAAAGACTTGTCCCTTGCCAGATCAAAAAAAGCTCAATGAAACCAAAACATCTTTGCCCTGGGGCCACTTGATGCTTGCTTTAACTGCATCACTCCATTAAGGATAATACGATTTAAGTCTGAATGTCTGGTTTGCATTAAGATTAACAGCAGCTGGTTAGCCATATTCCTTGGATATTAACGGCAGAGCTTTTTCCTGGTGATTTCTCATTGCTCCTAACAAGATGAAGGACTCCAGTCTCAGCAAGCAGAAAACTAAGTTTGACTATTACCAGCAATTAAATGGTCAAAAGGAAGACAAGATAACCCTGCATCACTGTTAAGCAGTCAGATAGCAATTACATGCATTGCTTTTCAGGATCACCATGCACATCACTTTACCCAGGTTTCAACCTAAGCTATGAAACAACATTTCATAGACAATTAAAACATCATAAGCAGTCATGTGTGAATACTCCTGAATGCAGCTACTAAATAAGAAACAGTGACAGATCAGCAAAGGAAGAAATCATAGTTTAATCTAATCTTTAATGGGTGTTTATTAACTAAATGATTACCCCAATTTAGAACTAGCCACTTGTTACAGAGGGGGAACTGTATCACAGCTTTTTCCATGTTGAAGCCAAGGCTCAATAGAGATAGCGTTCAACAGGTTTATGGGCAGTGAAAATGCGATACACTTACAGACTGAACACGCCTAATCCCGCTAGACCATCCTGTGCCCACTAAATGATCTGGATGGAAGGCCACTGGCATATACTGGAAACTAGGGCAGCAAACCAGGGAGTCATTGTAATAACTGTGGTTAATCTCAGAGCACAGAAGTGAAAAAGCTTCACCCAGGCCCACAATTGCTGCAGAAGAGACAGAAGCATTCAAAAAAGCACTCCCTGGAGGAAGAGGAGTGGCTGTCTCTGAGAAAAGACCAAGGTCTCATGGGTTGCTAGCAACAGGTTCAAAGTTGCTCAGGCTGAGAAGGCAGAGCAGGGCAGGAACTAGTGGGTGGAAGCTGGGCACATTCACTGCAAGAAATAGTGAAAAAAGTTAACCGGTCAAGGTTACCATCAGCACAAGCTAGTTTTGCTGTTCCCTGCAGCCTTTAAATCAAGGCTGGACACCCTTGTGAAAGAGATGCAGCTGCCAGGGTGACATTTTACGCTGTTGCAAGAGGCTTGACCAGCTCAGCAGCTGCCCAGCTTTCCTGCCGCTGGAGCATGGCCAGCTGGGGACAGTGCAAGGGCAGCCTCCCCATGCCCACCAAACTCCCGACTGGAAGAGCTGCAAGCCCGCATTAAACAGTAGCAGTCAAACATCCCTGACCACACTCTTACAGCCTCCGAGACAACCAGGATGACCTTCTTTGCCCTCAGACCTATAAGCCCAAGGCCCTACTCAGTGATGGAGTTGATTAGCTTCACTTTATCTGCAACAAAGCCACAAGCAGAGGAGCACAGCAATGGCTCCAGCAGGTCTGGCCAGCTCTGGATCCTGCTCTCTAATTGTGGCCATGAGCACTGGCCTGGGAGAGGATATATGGTAGTGCTTAATTTTATATTAGAGCGGGTAAGGGCTGAATAGGAAAGGTTCTAATCTTACATCCAAATGCTGCAGTGACAGGGGAGGAATTTAAGCGAAGAGAAAGGGCAGTGTTCACCCACCTTTCACCCTCCTCTAATATGCTCTGTCTTCCCAGACAACTAATTCTGTTCTCTCAGGGACAAGTCAACATCTTGCTCAGCTACTTTTTCTCCTCCTCAGCTGCCAGGGTGGACGCCTGTATTTGCAGCTAGTTCCCCTGGCAGTCTGAAACTCACTCAATTACCGAATCCTTAAGTCTCGGACTCCGCCGCCTGCTTTTTCACAGGGAACCCCGTCGCTCCTCCCTCAGGGCCTCTGACCTGACACACATTTCTTCTTACTGAAGCTCACTTCATTAACCGAGCAGTACCTAACTCTCACTTTATTGCTTCCAACTTTGCTTCTTTGGGTTTAAGGTTTTCTAATGCTAAGGGTTTTATCACAGCAGATAACAGTCTGCAGCTGACGTTAGTGCTGCAACAAAACGGTCTACTAACTGCCCAGCCATCTGGAATTAAGCTTTCGGTCTCAGAGCTGTCCAACAGCATCTCCGCACAAGGCAAAGTCAGTTCCTTTGTGTCATTGTCTTGACATTGGCCTGTGGTCTGAGATGGCGGGGCTCAGTCCTGTCCTCTGTTGACAGAAGAAAGGTAGAAGGAAGACACATCTCATTTGCATGAGTAACCACCCACCATGCCAGGCCAAATATTGTCATTGTTTTCATTAGAAGATTAATATGTGCTTGGAAAGAAAAGATTAAAGTGAGTTGCCTTTACTGCACAGACAGGGGGAGGAAGAAAATTGCATTCATTGTGTCTTCAGCAATGGATTCGCCCACCCGTATCCCAGTGGTACACCACTAACTCAAGGTATTTGGACACAAACAGGACACCCTGGGATAACAAACAGTCCCAGACAGCCTGCTTCTGCAATATAGCTCATGTCACAACTCGATGGATTGTTTTCCACTCAGATTTGTCTCCCAAAAGGAAAATGGTTAAAATACAATATTCTGGGGCACTTTTTTGATTTAAAGAAAAAATAGGTGATTTATATGAAGGGGAAAAGGGCACTAGTTTCTTTTTACGGTTGTACATCCACAGACATGATCAAGCACTGGTGTTGGTTAAGGCATTATGGCTGCTCCAACTCCCATCAGTCCTGTAGTATGGCAGGTACCCAGAGCCACTTCCAGGCCATCCAGCATGAGGGAATCACTTTGGGGTTCACGTATGCTGCCTTTATCATGTCAAGCATGTGGGATGTGTACACAGTTAGCAAAATCCCTGTCCCTATCACCTACTTTAGAAAGTTAAAATACAGACACGTGGAAGAATGGAAATGAACTTCCTTGTGTTTAGCTCTAACCAGCAGGGAGGGCTACCCTCATATATTTTCCCTTTGTTTCCCTTATCTTGTTAATACAGAGTCCCAGTAGTCACATAATACCCGTAAGGACGCACCAAACCATAAGTTGATCTCATCTACACATTCTACACCATCCAAGACAACCTCAGGAGGTTCCGAGAGTCCATAATCCTCAACAATACAGGGCAGAGACTTCATGGTTTGCTTGCACCTCCTGAACTCCCAAACCCCTTCCATCTAGATGAGCACCATTACAAAGGTTGTTAAGCCTCTGCTTCTTTTCCCAGTGGGAAAAATAGGTGATCTGTGCATTTATTTTACAACAGAGTTTTTTGGGTTTTTTGGTACGTATATCTGACAAGATCCAAGAGACACTCCCACCACTCAGCCCAGAAGGTGGAGAAGTTTGCATCAATCTTTTGGTCATGGGAGAATTCATCATAAATCCCATCTTATGACATGAGCTACAAGAATTTTCACCCCAAGGCCAGCACTGCATATGACACTGTGACCCTTAGCCTTAATGTGCATATTAACACATCCTGCATGCCTTTGTAAAAGGCTACTAAGAAGTAAAGGACATTTGAAACTGCTGTACGTTTGCAAGAAATAGATGTTTGCTGGTACGTGACTTGCAATGCATTCTAATAATCACATAATTATAGCTACAATCCACTCACCCTGTCAGAGAGGAGAGGTGAAATTGTTGAAGAGAATTCTCTCCCTGAGGATCCTCACAGCTACCATAAGGTGACATGACACAGCTCCCAAAGCCAGCAGAGGAATGTGGGGGTACTCAGGAATAGCTGGTTTGTGCTCACTAACAACCAACGAACCACCAAGCGCAAGCAAGGGACAGACGTCCAGGGATGAGATCCTCTCCTATGGCACAGTGCTGTCACAGGATCACCCTCTAAACTAAGTCCTCAATCTAGGTATCTCTTAGGAAAACAGAAAGAAAATCAGAGCTTCATATAAGCTTCTAGGAAATAGATTTCTTGCCAGTTGCTTTTCTTGGCCTCATGTTTTCCTTCTTGCTGCAGTCCCAGTATTGCAGAGAGGAACATAACCCTGTGCTTTATTGGAAAAATATGCTTTGTCCTTTTCCCAGTGACTGCAGCGAGCACAAGGAAATGCAAAGCCCAAACAAACCTTCTGGGCAGCCTCAACTCAAGGCCAGTTTGGGACGTTCCAGAGTCAGATGTTTTCCACGAAGGGAGTAACATCAGTTTGGGGATAGGCAAGATCAAACGGCAGGACACAGGGAGAAGTGACACATACCTGTATTTTGAAAGTACAAAAAAGAACAGCAGGCTACAGTCCGTATTGGCAGAGCAGACAGACATCTGTAGTGCAGTGTGAAATGGAAAAGCTACATGTTAACACATGCATCATTTGGACACTGAGGGGACAGGCACTTCAGCCTGTCTCATCAGAAGATTCTTAAAAGCTAAAAGCTGCTTTGCATGCGTATAAACTATAGACAGGGTACATCTATTGCACAGACTCCTCTGGTGCCAAAGGACCATAGCCACTTCTCAGGGTCTTCCTGAAAGTGTTAGATGTGTCCTAGATACCCCAGATGTGAGCTCAGACAACAGCAAGGAGATCGGGACTGACATGAACTTGATTCTAATCACATGGGAAGTTAGCCTGGAAAGTAGAGGGAGAGAAAGCTACAGAGCCGGATGAACTCTGAGTAGCCTGTGTTGCTAAGGAGACATGTTACAGCATCCTTTAGTTGGAATTTCCTAAGTGACAAAGGGCTCCATGCCCAGGAACATAACTTCACTACCGCTCAGCCCAAAGGGGATGAAGACACCAATAACCAAGGTCGGGTCATCATCTGGCAGGCTAGAGCAGAATCTCCCAGCCAACTGGACACAACAGAGCAAGCCTTCAGATAGCACCAAACCCAAACCCAAACATGAGTTTGTTACAGCCCCTCTGCTAGAAGGCTTCAGAGCAGGATTTAGCGATATTACATCCTTCTCAGTGCTGAAGGTCACAAGTTCAATCCTCAGCACCTTTGTTATCACACCTGGAGATAGGACAGAGATGATGGTAGAAAAGGGGTGTGAAAAAGGCAGCATTGGCCAGATGGTGGGGTGGTTTTATGTGACATTTCTACTGGCACAGCAAGCTGTGAATCTGTAAGGCTTCTTCCACCTACTTAGTGGCTATACGCGGCTGGTTATTAATGCTGCTGCTGCCAGATCGGCTTCTCAGAGGATTTGCTTATCTCCTGCAGTGGATGCTTTGTGAAAGGCTGACAGCTTTTAGGATTGCTACTGGAGACTTCCAGAAGGAAGACGAAAGGTAGAATCAGGCTAAGTTGTTTCCCTGTTTATACAGCAGCTTCAGTTCTCTGCCATCAGAAGCAAGAGGTTATGGATTGATGCACAACACCCCCCCAGTCTCCATGGTGCCTCACAGGGCAATTCTCCCAGGGGACACATCATACCTATGACCAAAGCCTGCCTCATCTCCTCAGCCTGGAGCCAATATGCTCTTGGCTGAAAAAAGAAGCACTGGGGGACAGTGCTTCTGCACAGGAGAAGTCAACTTTGAGGAAATGTAGCAAAGCTTGTCCCTGCCTGACCTTCGGGATGCAGTGGGGGTCTGGGCGCTCGCTCAGCTGAACCACTGCTGGGTTGCATTGCTTGTCTGCTATAGTACCTAGCAGCCATGGGTAGGGGTTGGACCGCTCATGGAGCTGTACAAACACAACAAACTGGCAACTCTCCAAGCTGTTGTTTGCCAAACTCAGACTTACGGCTCCAAGTAGGAGACTAGACTTTTGTCAGCTTTTCCTTGGTTTAGTTGGGATCGATGCTACAGATCAGTCACACACATCTCACCCAGCACAGAGGCTTTGACAGCCAAAGGGCATGAGAACTTCATCCCTACCAGTTCCATCCCTCTCCCATATGCCTCATAATCACTAACTTGTACAAGCAAAGAGAACTCAGCAAACCCTTGGACCACAGGTGGCTGCAAGGTGCTCTGGAACTTGCCAGCTGCTGGGATGGGGGAGGTCCCCCCATAAATGTCTTTCAAAAAATAGTTTTAATGAGGCAAAGCACACTCAGCATCCACAAACACCGGTATCGCTGTGTTATTGGTTCCTATATCATCTATTATTTATAGGAAAAGATCTATCTGGGAAAAAAAAGCAGCCCTCTCTTCTGAACTCTTTCCAGAACTGACTCAGCAATTTAATTTTTATGCTGGCTACTTTTTTGCTTCTCTTCTCTTTATTGCTAATTTTTTTTAATTTTCCACTTAAAATCCTTATTTGCATGATAGCTCTGCCCAGCCTTAAGCAGATTTTTCTTGTCTTTGACTTTTATCTCATTCTCTCTTCACTATTTTTTTTAATTAAAAACCAGCTTTGAATTAGTTCACTGAAGCATTCCTTTCCCCATCTCCCTCTCCCCCCAGAGAGCTCCTCCCACTGTAATCCTGCTGGACCCTTCTGCCGTCTCAGCACACTGCCATCACAAGAGCAAGTCTTCAGCTTGGAAAAGTTGATCCAGATTCTCCCCTAGATGTCAACTGCTGACTGACTTCCAAGCAGATCCTAGCAGCACACAGGTGTCTCACATTGGTCACTCCCAGAGAAACCCTGCTTTGGCTATGAGCCTACCCCAGGCATTGTCCCAGAGGGAGCAGTAGATGTAGTGCATTTGAATAAATCCCTTCAACATGAAACAAAATGAGCACTTCGTGCTTTTAAGGCATTTTAACCTCTGCAGGATTAGACAGGATCAGACCCTCTATCTTTTGCAGAGGAACAATTTTAACAGAAGGTATGAGCCTTTCTGTTTCCACTACCCATTCTGCCCTGGCATAGCCTTTTAGATGACTGGGAGGAAAGGAAAGAAATCATTGTCAAGATGGCTCACTTGGCATTTGCTAAGATCCTAATGAGACCCAGTTTCACACCTACTCTGACATGGCCTTAAGCGTTGCTGCAGAGACTGTTTGCAGAAGGGAGAGTGTAAATGCCTCATGAAAACATGTGCAAGCTGAGATGCCAGTAGCTACACATCAAACTGGCACAAATCTGGGTAATGCTACTGATTTCAAGTGAGTTGCTCACTGTTCACATTAGAATAAATCAGCTCACAATATGACTTTTTAAATTTTCCAGGTAGTTACAGAAAAATGTGGAAAGAATCTACGTTGCTAATTGCTTTCTTTGCCTAATTCTGGATTGCTGTAGAGACCCACTGGATCTTGGGGAAGGAGGGAACAAAGGGTTACACTGCTCATTTAGCAACCGAAGTATCAGTGGTGTTCCTTCACTTGTTTCACTCCTGAAATAGCTACTGTTTAGCAGTAATACCAATATTTTTCAGCTCCATTTAATGCTTAGCAGGATCACGCTTGCATTGAGGTCACAGAAATCACTGCTGTGTGTTGGAGAGGGAGACCCACATTGGCTTTTATTGTCTGTCATGTGTACCTGTATCGTCCCAGCCACAGCAGCAGAGAAAGCCACACAGACTAAGTAAAATTGATCTTGCTTTTCCGAACAGCTTTGTAATCCTGCTGCTGCTCCAGTGAGACTATTACCACTAGAACACAGGAACAGAAAAACATACAAGCATGAAGAGCAGTTGGGTCAGCCCAAACATCTGTGTAGCTATCTCTGACAGTGGCCAAAAATAGATACCTGGGAAAAGCACAAGAATTAACAGCAAACATATAATCTTTCCCCAAATAATCTCTCAGACTCCAACCTTTGTGTCTTAGCGACATTCATAGTTGGACAGTACTTCCATGTATTTAGTAACCCTGAGCAGATTTCTCTTCCATTAATCAGCCTAGCGTCCCCTCGATATGGTATAAACCATCCTGCAGCAAGGAATTCCTTGGCTAAACTACCACTGCAAGCACCAACCTCCTTTTGTTTCTTTTGATCCTGCCACCTACAATGAGATGCTTCAACTGGTGCTTTCTAGTTCTTGTGCTGTAAGCGGTAGTGCACAACCAATCCTCTGCAGGCCACTCACGACTTCATAGACCTTTCTCATACACACCTGCAATCAGTACTCTTTCAGGTGGAGGAGTCAGAGCTACCTACTCACCCCTTGCACAGAGGCTATCACAGACTTCTGATCACTTTTGTCACCCTCCTCTGAACCTCTCCCAGTTTTCCTAGATCCTTTATGAAATGGGAAGACCCAGAACTGCACAGTGCAGGTGGGCTGCCAAAATTAACTCACTTGGCAGTAGTTCCCACATCCCTGCTGTACACTGTGATCGTTTCTAGGGCAGTGCTACAGCTCCCTATGTGTCTTTGCCAAGAAGAGAAGGGATGAAAGTGGAAGATGTATTTGATCTCTGCCAATTGCTGCCATTCAGGAAAAGGGGCTGAGCAAGATCTTCCTAAGCAAAGGCTAAAAAAAAAAATCAGTGCCCCAGACACAAAACACCGCCCCGCAGTCCTGGGCCCAGCCCCAGTCTCCATTATTTTGGGGCAGGAGAGAAGGAGAGAGACAGAAAAGGATTAGCTGTGCTCTACAGCGTAACTGGTGTGATCCAATTAGTGGCCTGTTCTAGGAACATGGCCACAGCTAAGAAGAAGTGAAGCCAATTGAATCCTGTCATCGCTCTCCTTTCGTAATGGATGCCAAGTCTGGACTCCTCAGCACAGCTGTCCATCACTTAGCTCCCCACCAGGCACAACCGAGCGTAAAATCCTGGCTAGGGGAACGGGAAGCACAATCATTCACCAAGGACTACAAGCAGCAAGAAGCAGATGGACAAAACCAAACCTTTCCCCCCATCCCCTTTCCACAGGAGGCAACTGCACACATCCTGACAGGAGCCAAGCAACACTAGCGCAGAGCAGGCACTTTGTTACCCATCTCCTGTGTAGCCCACCATCTTCAGCTCCCCACCATCGCCGTACCGCCTCTGCAGCGCTTTGCTGAAAGCTGGTGTTTGGCCAAACGCGAGAAGCTCTCAGAAGAGAATCAGCCACACAGCGTTATCAGCTGACATCCGCAGTCTTATCTAGTCTCTTTGGAAAGCTCCTCAACTCAGGGCAACCTCCACCTTTTTAATTTCCAAAAGGCTGATGCTAAGTAATTGTTTAATATCTCCGCAGCATTTGCTCCCCTTTATCTTGGAATCCCTGCTGCAATTCATTGACGGAGCCGTCTTTTCGCTTTCTCTATTCCACTGTGTATGTACTTGAAAATGCTTTCATTGTAGGCAGAGATACTTGCTGCTAATTGATGCTTATTATTCCTTTTAAGCCTGTAATTGCTTTTTCTTGTCTAAATTTACTTCTTTCTCCCCTCCCCAATTCTTCCTAAAATTGCTTTGGTTTTCTCTTCTAATCAGCCCAAATCCTGGTGTTCGAAAGATTATTTGAACGTGTGCCAAAGGTTTTGCTGTTGCTTTGACATGCTGGCTTTTCACATCTGTGGAGTTTACTTCAACTTCTTGAATATTTACAGGCAAATCGGGTGGCCTGCAACTGGTAATCTCTCAACCGTCTTAATGAGGGCAGATTTTAGGTGTCAGCTTCCATGCAGACTTTTGATTAGAAGGCTACAAAGGGTCCTTAGATCATCTCATTTCTCTCTTACACAACAGAGGATTTCCGAGTCAATTCTCTCAGCGGATAATGAAACAAATGGAACAAGTGGAACAAAATGCAATTTTGTTTGTAACTGAAAGTGCGCTTGTTCGCTCTGATGATCTCTGTTATTTCTTCCACAGGCCTTTACTGGACTGACCCAAAGGAGTTTCCAGTCCATCACTCCCTGGAGGACTATACTCCCCCTCACCAAGACCTTCCCAGAGCCCTCCTCTGGATTCTCACCATCACAGTATTCACATCCACCCTCACCTGAGACAGGACCACAGTCTTGTTTGGGCACTAAATCCCCACAGGGAAGAAGCCTAGTCAGACAGGCAACACGCTGTGGACTTCGCCATCTCAGACTTTGTGTTGCTCTTGGCAGCTGATCCAAGGCACTGCGTGAGACAAATGTAAACCCCTGCCAGCTGGAATTCACCTCTGCCGGGAAGGCCTGTCATATCTGCTTTGCTCGGCACCAAGCAGCAAGGACTGGTACCTGGGATACATTGCCCTGTGGTCACAAGGGAAAACGGGACTTCTAGGTGTGTTACTGAAAACTTGAGAGGTCTCAGTGCTTCTCAGCTGCATCCTGTCCCGTGATGTCCAGAAAGGCCGAGTGGCCTTGGGAGGCAGTGGCTACAATGCCAGCTCTAGTGCTGACCACTTGTGCCATTTTTAGGAAGCATCTGTGCCTTTGTATTCTCTTCCCCCTTCTGTTCAGCTGTGACTGCTCCAGCTATGCTTATGCTGATTTACTTCTTCAAAGTTTTGCAAAGCCTGTGGAGGTCTCCAGCTTCGTTCCTTAGCATAGTTGTCATGCTGTATCTACCTGGTATTCAGGTCTGACCTCAGCAGTTGCTTTGAGCCACACAAGCCGTTCTTCCCAGCCTATTCAGTTCCCTGGAGCCAGCACAAGAGCTGTCCAGATTGCCTGGACTGGACATGAAGCAGAGCTTTCCCAGCAATGAGTCTCTATTCTTCATCTGGGCTTGCCTCCAGTAACTGAAATAAGAGGAGGGGATGCAGAAGGGCCGGAAGGAACAGTGGAGCTGATGAGCACAGGAAATCTTCCCATCAGGTTTATAGGAATGAGTAAGCTCTAAACATCTCTCATCAGGAAGGGGGGACAGGGCTGAACTCAGGCCCATTCAGCAGCACCAGGTGCAGCAGAGGACTAGGTTTGCTATCAGAATGGCTTCTGGGAGTGCTTTAAATACTTCCATCCTGGAAGCATCATCCATCGTCTAGCTTATGTCTACGTTGCAATCTGATAGCCAGTACAGTACAGCCCACCCAGGTCTCCATGGGAGAGAACCAGGGGTAACCATGGGCTCGTGAAATACCTAGTGAGCAGCTGAACCTATGCCATTTTAGACACTCAGCCACAAGCAGAGACACCACATAAATATCCCCTGCATCGCAAAGTACCAAGCCAGAACACGGAGGAACAAGAACAATTACTATCATACAGGAACATTTACTGTTGGGAGTTCACTGCATTTCATTTTAAACAAGTTTCTTTTGCAGCTCTAGCGACCTGAGGAGCCAGGAATATGAACATTGACAAAAGAAACAAATAAATAATGCATTCCAATTACAGTTTTAATAAGGTGCAATGTGTTAGAAGTCCATGCGGATGCAACAGCAATTTCTAATTAAAAACATGCAATTAATTATTAACCTAAAAAAGTTCTAGTATTATTCCAGTGCATTCAAATCCAAGTGTGCTCTCAGAGTGAATTCAGGATTATGATTGTTAATGCTTGGGGTGTTTTCCTGTTTGTTTGTTTCTAATCTTATCAAGGGAAAAAAAATAATTTTTTTCAGTCAGCAAAACTGTGCAGCTAATAGGAGGCCATTAGGACCTGTTCTGATGGCAACATCACCCTCACCCTTCTTTAAAGGATTAAGTCTGGCCTCTCTTTTCTGAATGATACCTTCTTTAATCCTCTCAGACACCTTTGTGAGCTGCAATCAACAGATTGAAGTCCTTGCTAGTGGAGGAAGCCCAATCCATCTGAAGCATCCATTGACCATATCAGAAGACAGAGTCCAAGTGTTGCTTGGGGACATGAGCTCTTCCATACAGGAAAGTGCGACTGGTGAGACTATATAGTCCAGCCCACACCACCACAAACTGGGAGTCCATGAGAAGAGCATGGTAAGAGAGATTGGTAAGGGCATCATGGGTATGTCGTGCATCTCCAAGAGGTTCTTTGTTTCGGGAATTAGTCAGGAAATTTGTGGCCGTTCAGCACTGGACTGAACTGGGCCCACATCAAGCGTGATTCATGCCAAGTGAGAACTTGCTACCTATCAGCTGCCTTTTCATGGAACAGAACAATGCCACCAAATTTAAACCAACCCAAAACCAGTAAGATACAAACACTAGAGGTAAGGAAGAGGATTGGTTGTGTAATCAGCAAATAAATCTGTGATTTAGACACTTCCATGAAGCCCTACCCTTCCACGAAGCCCAACAGCAATTAGGATATTTGTCCTTGGAGCATGAACCTGACAGCAGACAGTCAAGCAGATTCTTCTGACATGTACAAAATGTGTGCAAAAAATTAAAAACCAGTGGCTCTGGGCTGCTAGAATAGAAAGCACCCTCAGGAGAGGCCTGAGGCAGTGAAATTTTGGAGTCAGACATCAAGAGCTTCACATTTTTTGTAGGGGGGCAGATTCAGCCCTCATGGAAGTGAGCAATTTCAAACTAACAGACAGCATAGCCTGATGGATCAAAGATTGGATTGAGGCTTAGGAAACCAAAGCTGATTTTTCAGCTCTCCCGAGTAATCTGGCTTCTCTCTGTGCTTTTGCTTCAAGCTCAATGGAACAATAGTCTCCCTCCCTATGCACAAAGTACAGCACCTGGCAACTTGGTCCTACCATAACACAGAGGATATTAATAGAGGAGCTGCGCTTCTGTATTTAGCTCCCTATTTTGGATGAAGATGAAAATGAGCTGAACTGCGAATCCAGCTAACAATGGCCAAAAGCTCCCCGGGTGGAACACAGAGTGATGACAATCCTCAAAATGCCTGGAGAGATCTCCTGCCAGCTGAACAGCTTTTCTGCAAGAAAAAGGAAAGCTTTAGGGAAAAAAAGAGAAGCCTAAACAGGAAGGAAGGCTGGGAGTAAAGAAGCTGGAGAAATAGCTGAGGGAGTCTTTCCTCCCCTCCCCTATATAGCCTGCTAGAGACCAGCACACAGGCCACTCAGCAACACACAAAAACAACTGCAGCTGCTTGTCTGGGCAAGGTTAGTTCGCATCTTAATACTTGGAAGCTACTAAGAAGCCTGTCAGCACTATACACAGTGAGAAAAGAAGAGAGGAGGAGATGAGTACTTAACGTGCCCTTTATTGATTATAGTTCAGTTCATCCTGCATCTCCATCTTTGGGGCCAAGTGGTCACATAGTCTGGAGAACTCTTGGAAATGCCTTATGCTGAGTGTGTCTGAGTTTATGAGGTATAAATAAGGCACTGTCCAGCATTTCCCAAGTCCCTGAACTTTTTTCCATGCCACATGGAGTCCCAGGAGGCCCTGGGAGGGTTATGCCTTGTTCAGCCTCTTTCTCCAGTGAAGACCTTCAACATACAATTGATTGTGCCATCTTCTTCACTGATTTAGTTGCTTTTCAACTGTACTGTGTGCATACATTGTATATGTAGTACATGATGTGTTCTGCACTTCTTTGGGATAGAAAGTTGTGATGGACTTAGGAAGGCAAGTTTGAGTCCTGCTACCAATAATGACTCTCGTATACACATCTACTTGGGAACTTTCCTCTGAGTCACTCTATGCAGGGCACAAAAAATTATATCCACACTCAATGGAAATATACACACTTCAAGAAGTAGAATTACACAAGAAAGTTGCCCTTCTGGGTATTTAAGAGCATTCAGAAACTTCCCAGTTTCCACAAGACAAGCTAATAACCAGCAGAGCAGCACAGAACTTTGCAGCATCTCTAATGCATTTTCCCTCTCCACCCTAGTCCTTTTCATTATGACCCATTTTCTTCCTTTTTTCTTCTCTTATTCCAAGTCAAAGCATTTCGACACCCTGCCCTTTGTGAACATTGTGTGTCAGAAGATCTACAAGGATGGCAAATCGCGTTTTCTTCTGTCTAATCTATGCAGGCAGCTGGACCACTTTCATCCATAATTGGGCGCCTCTGGGATAGTGTCACGGTTACAGCGTACCAGTGGGTGGGTACCACCATAATGCAGCAATCCAGCAGAACTAGTAGGCACATGCCACGTACGATAGAGGAGCTGACCTAGACCTCAGTGCACGTACACCTAAAAATAGAAAGAGATCAACCTGCAGGAGTTGAATTTAGTACTAGGAGAGGCGNAAAGAAGATACACAGAAACTGCAAGAGAGCAAAGCTAGATTTACACCAGAATACCCCTGGTATCAGAGTCTGCACCACAGTAATGTGTGTTTAAGGCAGGGCTACCTTTGGCTTGGAAACAGCACTTAAATAGCAACTGGTTTGTTTTGCTTGTTTGTTTTAAACCCCTATATAATCACCTTCACCTCTGCTGCCCGCCATTCTAATTTGGCAAATGAGACAAATCCAGGTGTTTCAGCATTGTAAAGAGGGAACACATAAAGCAAGCCACAGACTGGCTAAAATAAATACTTCACTTAGATGCCTCAGATCTGCTCATTTTTTGTTTTTCTAAGATGGTTTTCGTATTTCAAAAACCAATTCCTTCTCCCCATCTTCTCTTGCCACGTGTGGCAACTACTCAAATACTTGAGGGGAAAAAAGCAGCTTTGTTGAACACAAAACAAACAAGCATTTGCAGTTGCCAGTTCTCTTTGTACAAACCAAGGTCTGTGGGGGATTTCAGAGGGAAGGGGGGATTTATGAGGTAGGCAGATGCTCAAAGCAGCACTAACATGTTCTGACACCCTCGCTTCTGTCTCCCATATGACAGTCTTGTTTTACACTGAGATTTAAACCACGCAGGCCTTCCCCTACATGAAGGGACAGAAGCGTGCATGGCTCCCGGGCTTTTCAGAGACCCCTGAGGTCCCGCATAGAGGCAGCTTACCATAATCAGGTCATTTGGGATCTACCACCTCGATCGAGGCAGGATGGGCTCAGTGGAAAGCAGCCACACGTGCCGTGAGGAACATGCAAACCAGGAGAGGTGAGGTCTGCTGGGGGTCCCCCTGCTTGGGGCATGAACCAAGGAGAAAAGGATGGGAAGAAAGTCAGGAAGGGCAGATTTCCACATCTTTCACCCCTCATATCTGCTCGTTCTTCTTATTTTTGCTCCTGAATAAGACCGAACAGCTTTGAAGGAAGCAGAAAGTGATCACAACACACATGCATTAGAGCAAGAGGAACATGTAAGTCCAAGATAAGTTCATTATCACAACCCATATCACACAGCAGAGTTTCTTATTGCAAGTGCATAGATACATGAAATAAAAGCCTTTCTTCATACCTGCAGGCTTCACCATCCAAACAATCCCTCTTTTTCTGAGTACAGTGTTCTTAAGACAGTTTAAACCCTTGGTTTTTATTATGCACCATTATAATTCCCTTCTTTAACTCTGTATTATTGGCAGGGATTTGAAGTCTGAACACACAACACAGACTTCGATGCCTTGCTGAGACATCTTGCTACTTATTAAGTAAAGAGGGCAGAGTGGCTGGGCCCAGACCTGTTTGTGAGGAGCCCAGTCTGGCGCCCAGGACAGGGGACAGAGAGCTGGGACCACATGTGGTCCAAAGGAGCAGCAGCCCCATGTGGCTGGAGCCAACCCTTCCCATGGCACCATGGCATCACCACTCCTGGGAGAAGGTATGGACCCAGCTCTTTAAAAAAATCCTGTTTGGTTATTGCTGAAGATGAGGAATTTTTCCCAAGGAAAGACAGACAAGTCCCTGGAAGAAAATTGTTATTCTTTATAAAAAAATAAAAGAACTTAGCTAAAGCCAAGCAAAATTTAACAGTAAAAAAAGAAAAGCAGCCTGTGAAATTCTAAAAATGTAGACACAGATGTGGAAGGACAGGATTTCTTCAACAAGGATATTTTTACAGTGCAATCTGTGAGGCCCCTAAATACGAGAGCCTGTTCCCTCTCCCTGTTCAGCCCACACTGGAGCAAAAAACTACTGAAAAGTTGCCCCACTGTCAGGGCAAAAGAGGAAAAGATAGGCCAGTTTCTCAATGTAGCAATGAATGCAGGGAAAGTGAAGGAAGGGAACACAGATCTAGTCTGTGCTCAGCACACCACAGCCCCTTGCACAGCCTAAAGTACCGATAATTTTAAAAGCAGCAGATGCTGAGATGGCTACTAAACCAAGCAAGGAAGGTGCAAGCTCTCAGAGGAGACAAGGGGAGAAATTGCAGCCCTGCTTCAGCGGCTCCCAGGTGCTGGGCAAGTCCTGGGCTAAAAGTGGGACTCATATCATGGAGAAGCCTGCTGCAGCCCCCCTTTGCAGTAAGCAGCCTTAAAACCTGCAGAGAAACCTGGCTGGGCCACAGTGCTGACCCCAACAGAGGGCACGGCTACAAACAGCAGGGCATGCAGAGAGGCACTGCAGGGACTGCTGGCCAGGATTCCTCAGCTGATTTGCTTTTGTTTTGCAGATAAAGGAACAGGTTTTCAAAGGCCAAATGCTTGGAGCCCAAGCTCCTTCCCTGGCCTGCAAAACTATTAATTTATTTCCATTTATTGAAGAGTGCAGCCAGAGCCCCAGCTGCTGAGCGTGACCAGGATGACGTGCATGCAGGAAGAGCTGTGGCCATCACACACTTCTGCAGAGAAACAAGACAGAGCAGCCTTAGGAGAAGAAGAAAGGGGCTTGAGGTACCTCCAAGGGCCTTTCTTGAGCTCCCCCTACTTTGTGTGCTCAGTAACAGGCCTCAGGTGATTTTGGGCAAGATCCATCTTTGTGGTGGCCAATGAATTGTGTGTCCCTGCTGGCTCCAGCTGTGGAGATCATCAAAGAGTGGAAAGCATGGGAGAAAGGGCTGTGGGTTCCCTGTCCCCCTGCCATTACAGCACTGCCTTGTTCAGCGCATGGGTGCTCTGGACTATAATGATGAAGCAGCAAATGGTCAACCAGCTCCACTCAGCCAGCAGCTGCACCAGGGTTTGGCTGCCAGCATTTATAGACACTCAGGTTTCAGGGGGTCTCAGCAAGAAGAGGATATTGGCAATGGATGTGCAGTGAGGTCACCCATCCACCTCCTCCCACCCCAAAAAAGAAAGAAATTAGCAAAAAAGACACAGTCACTGTCAAAATAGGTGTCATAGCCAGAAGATGGGCACCAAACTACTAAACTCATAGCAAGATTCTGGACAAGGAATTTGCACCTGGAAACCATGCAGGAAATCCATGTTCAGGAGCAAGGCTGGAGCTCTCTTACAGCATGCAGTGTCCGTGCCTCACTGCTGAGTCTGAAGCAGGGAAGGAAGGACAAATGCAAAAGGCATCTTTGTGCATTCCTGTCCATCCTGATTTGATTTGGAAACTTGTCAAAGCCATTAAGGGATAAACCGCAACACTGAGTCTACCTGTGCAATCAGATAGGTACCTGCCAGAGTTAAGAAAACAATACGTTGCTTCATTTTATTAGTTGTTGTTTTTCTTTTAATGAAAGCAAATTTTCAACACACACAAGCCCAGTTTCCTTTGCAAACAAATGAAATGCTGGGCTCTCTGAGCCTTCAGAGACTTGTGTGTACAATTAGACTCACACTGTTGACAAGATGTTGGAATAGGAGTTTCCCAAAGAAGCTGCACATGCTGTCTTTGATTTTGCATTTATGATCTATACTCAAATTATCTATATGCTGTGTTAGAAAGAACTCAACCAACATGCCACTGATCGTTTCTTGTTACCCCAATACTGTGATATGAGTGGATCTGACTTTGTAATCTCAGCACTGTTAATAGTGATTAAAAACAAATTATTACATAGTTATATCAACCCTGGCAGCAGAGTCTCCCTTGTCCTTCAGCATTAGCAAGTGGAGCTCTGAAGCAGCTGATGCCCAGAAAAGCAGCTGATGTCCCTGGAGAATGGAAAGCAAAGAAGCCCCCTGAGAAGGGAGGTGAGAACTGCTCCTGAAGTCAGTGCTGTTTCAGGGTGGGCAGTGTCTGAACTTCTGCAGAGCTTATCTGTGCCTGTTGCTCACTCCTCTCCCAAGATGCTTTATCCTTTGGATGCAGTCATCACTGTAACACACCAGTATCACGCACAGCGGATTACAGTAATTAAAAAGCCTGCCGCACTCTTTGCTGGAGTAGGTAGCAAGGCACAGAGATGCTGTCACATACAATTCAGTCTAGAGTGAAGTGATTGCTGTCTACAAAACTAATACAAGATGAAAGGCGCTTTGTACAGACCAGGGATTATCTCCTACTACCCAAATCCAGCACAATTTGTTCAAATCCCCAGAACTTCTCCTCTTAGCATATCCTGGGCTATTTACATTATGTTTAGGAAAAGAAAATGTTCTTGGGAAAGCCAAATAAAATCTAAACTCTACTATAATTCCAAGATTAGGTTAAACACACAAATAAGGAGTTTTATAGTAATATCAGTGTGCCCTGTCCTTGATCACAGCCCTGCTGTGCTAGGTGCTATAAAGATGTGGAGTAAGACATCCCTTGCCTCAATGACATAGACGCCTTTTAGGTCTTCTAATCCTCTCTTTGATGAGACATGATACAGCTTGACTGGAAGCCCTATGATTTAAAGTCCTGCAGAGGGGTCTAGCCAGTGAGAGTAAAGGAAAGGCCCAAATAGCTCCTATAAAGTATTTTATTACTGAGGAAATACTGCTAAATTGTTTTGTTGGACTGGCTTAAGATATTTCAAGTTTAAAAAAGAAAAACAATTTTCCAAGAGTAAAACTGTTGGGAAGTGATTCAATTATTATTTTTCCAACATGAGAGAGTCCAGTGAAACATCCAGTCAAATAGATTCCTACAGAAAAGGGTCATTTTTGCAGAACTGTCATTTTTCTCTGTTGAGAAATTCAACATTCCTTGAGAAGTCACTATCTCTTGTCAATTTTTTCACCAATGAGATAAGAAGAGTCAGAGGTAACTGAAAGGTAAGAACTGTCTTTCCAAAAGACTTAGCCTTTCTTCCACTGAAATTTTCATTTTAAAAGATTTCACACATTTCAAAGCTGGGAGCAGTTCTAATAACTTTTCCCCTACTCTATTTTGTTAAGTAGATAATTCTTCAAGCCAGTGACTCTTACAGTCTATGTACAGACTTTAACACAACAGAATCCCAGTTTCAAACAGTGAATTAATGTTCTGGAAGTAATTAGAAAAAGTCTTGTTTTTTAAAATCCTGATTTAGGATTGTATGGTGCTAGGGATGTTTGAACTCCATCAAGAACAAACTCTGCATCTCATTCCTCAAAAAACAGCCCAACAGGATACGTTCTCGCCAATCCAAGGTCAATGACTCCCTTAGTACACACCCCCCCCAACCCCC